>SJYV01041481.1:1040773-1252308 GCA_006410875.1 Neotragus pygmaeus | reverse complement strand
GATACAACCAGTCCATTCTGAAGGGGATCAGCCCTGGGATTTCTTTGGAAGGAATGATGCTAAAGCTGAAACTCCAGTACTTTGGCCACCTCATGCGAAGAGTTGACTCATTGGAAAAGACTCTGATGCTGGGAGGGATTGGGGGCAGGAGGAAAAGAGGATGACAGAGGATGAGATGGCTGGATGGCATCACCGACTCGATGGATGTGAGTCTGAGTGAACTCCGGGAGTTGGTGATGGACAGGGAGGCCTGGCGTGCTGTGATTCATGGGGTCGCAAAGAGTCAGACACGACTGAGCGACTGAACTGAACTGAACTGAAATTCAAAACATCTTCATCTCCATTTTCCTATGTACAACTCTTCAAAATAGCTAACACATATTATTTTGCTTCTTTGATCAAAAGCATATATTCAGAAAATATTCTGGATATTTCATGAACTGAATACATTTATTAGTTCTTTGCTTTATGAAGGACTGGTATAGCTATTCATCTCCCTCCTACTCTGCAAACATGTACAAACAAGCATGGAAAATGGACTATCATCTACATCTCTTAACTCTTATTTTGTTGTCATACATGCTGTTTGGGAATGGGTGTGCAAAGAGCCAGTGGAAAAGAAGTGATCATATTTATAGGGTTTTGCTGATAATGGGTAGGAACTTATACTTTTCCTCCATTTCAACAACATTAAAATACCATACTTTTCTATATTCTCAAATTCTATTGTTCTTTGATCAATAGAAAAAAAAGCACAAAATCGTGGATTTGCAAGTTTCTCTAAAACCTCATATTCCCCATCAGTAAAAAACAAAACAAAACACAACAGAGCAGTCACTCTAAATTAGGTTTTGCATGCTCGCTGGTTTGTTAATACTTGTTTTTCATACTTTAATAAATCATTTTAAACTCCCCTTGGTGAGGATATCCCATGATTTGAAGACTGGTTACAATACATTTTCCTTTCTCCTCATTTGCAAAGTAAATGTATTCTTACAGTATAGACAGTCTCAAAGTAGATAAGAACTTTTATAAACAATTTTATAAATAATTACTTTTCCAGAAGCTTTTTAAAATAATGACCCAAAACAAAAACTTATGGCAAAATTAATAAAAGAAAACTTAGTAAGAGTACTTCCCCATAACAGTATAATTAATAAAATATGAAATGTTAAAGAAAGTAGAATTATGAAAGGGAAAGATGGAAATAAATACATGCATTAAGGACTTAACATTACTGCAGATATGACACTATAATTACATTTTAAAATTCCAATATTTATCCATGGTAATATTTTTATTATATAATCTTCAGTTTTTATATAGTGATGATCTTAACTAGATTAGAAGTAATAGTGACAAGAAAAAAATGGAAATACAACAGCACATAAGGTCTCTTTAAAGATTTGGGAGATGCTTTTGCCTATTTAAATATTTATTATTGAATAAATAATCTGTTTTTCAATATGTTCTTTACAGATTTAACTATATGAACAAATTTATAAAGAATTACAAATGAATAAATACCAAGCATTTCTATAAGTTAGTATACATAGTAGCTAAACTTTTCAAACTGGGTTTTAAAAATTTCTTTTGCAAGTTTTTTTTTTTTAATAGTCATATTGCTGATAATAAAACTGAAAGGGCTCTTAGTGGCAAGTTGAAAAGTCAGTATCTTTTACATTATTTGTGTTAGTTGCAGGAAAGTTAACTGTTCCGTTGCTTTTGTGGAAATTTTGCTATAGGTGGGGGTATAAATGTTCTTATGTAGCTAGCAGTGATTGGGTAGATATGTTTATTTCTTACTTCTACTCACTACTTAGAGATGCTTCTAAAAATAAGTAGCAGACTGTTACTTTGAGTCAAGGGTTACTCCTGAATACTGTATAAAAAGGTGTGGGAAAAATGATCTTCAAAAACCTAAGCCTTGTTAACATTATTTTATTATCTCTGATATCTGATTTTAAGAATAAATGGAATTTCAATAAGAATTGAAAGAATAACACACTAAGAATTTCCCTTTTTGGACTGACACATTAGTATAGCTCAAGGTAATTCTGTTTACAATAATTTCTCAATCATTTAAAGGTTCTATCCTCCATGGTAAGAACTGAAGTACCTGATAGTTCTGCAGCAGGATAAGACTGAGGTAGAACTCGCTGAAGGCCAGTTTAAGGTCTTTAATATTCCTATGTTGGACACGTTCCTCGTGGGACAGGTGGAAGACTGGCTTTCTGCGTTGTCGCAGCGTGGTAACACCAGTGCTTTCTTTCTGCGCATCCAGTGATGATTGAAGCTCATTCTGAAGGGTAGCAAACCTGCGCTGAGCCTCTGCGAGCTTTTCTATAAGGAATAAAACAGAACTGTCAGATCATCAAGATAAAAAAACTCGTAAAAGTTCTCACTGATTTCTGAATTTTTACTAGTTTCCCTAAAATTTCTAGGGAAAAAATACTGCATTGTAATAGTTAGAAAGAGATAGGAAAAACATGTTTTAGTGTAATAGCCTCCTTTCATTCTAGCCTACTCTTTACCCCCTGCAAAACCTCAAGTGTACTCTTTCTTTATACACATAAAGATTGATGACACAAATTTAAGAGCTGCTAAGAGTGAGACTACAAAATGATACAAGCTGCTCTGTGATCTGGAAAACAGTTTCAGTTCAGTTCAGTCGCTCAGCCGTGTCCAACTCTGCGACCCCATGAATTGTAGCACACCAGGTCCCCTGTCCATCACCAACTCCTGGAGTTTACTCAAACTCACGTCCATCGAGTTGGTGATGTCATCCAGCTATCTCATCCTCTGCCCCATCCATCCCTTCTCCTCCTGCCCCCAATCCCTCCCACCATCAGAGTCTTTTCCAGTGAGTCAACTCTTCACATGAGGTGGCCAAAGTACTGGAGTTTCAGCTTTAGCATCGTTCCTTCCAATGAACACCCAGGACTGATCTCCTTTAGAATGGACTGGTTGGATCTCCTTGCAGTCCAAGGGGGTGAAAAAGTTAAAACACAGAGTTATCTTAAGATCCAGCAAAGCCATTCCTAGTATATACCCAGGAAAACTGAAAATATACATGCACACAAAAACTTGTACATATACATAAACTGGTGTTCTTAATAATCAAAAAGTGGAAACAACCCAAATGTCCTCTAACTGGTGAATGGTAAGAAAAAGTTGGTATATGGATACAATGGAGTATTTGTTCAGCCATAAAGAATGAATTATTGCCATTTGCAGCAACATGAATGAATTGTGAGATTATTACAGCAAGTGAAGTAAGTCAGACAGAAAGGCAACCAAAACATAATCTAGGAATCAGCAGGTGGAAGTAGGAGTAGCTCCTTTCTCTATTATATGAAATATCAATAACCTCAGATACACAGATGATACCACCCATACAAAAGAAAGCAAAAAAGAACTAAAGAGCCTCTTGATGAGTGACTGAATTGAACTGAATTTTTTCTTCCCAATCTGCAACTTGAGTTCTGCCTATTGGTTAGTTCTCAAAGGGAAATTCTTCTTTCACAGGAGCACAACAATGGTTCTAATGAATTGGAAGGTGAGACTTCCATCTGGCCATTTTGGGCTCATGATACCACT
This sequence comes from Neotragus pygmaeus, assembly GCA_006410875.1. NCBI lineage: Eukaryota > Metazoa > Chordata > Mammalia > Artiodactyla > Bovidae > Neotragus > Neotragus pygmaeus. The sequence continues at coordinate 1,248,708 of SJYV01041481.1, read as the reverse complement.
GAACCAGAAAGCAAAGGTGTTTACTGGTTAAAGTGTTTCTGACTACCAAGGGGAACAGGTAACACAACAGTAGCAAGGAGGATTGTGTCTGCAATCCAGGAGACTCTCTGGAACACATCCTAGGACTTTAATGATCAACAAAAAAAGTTACTGAAAACTAACGCAAAAAAAGACAGAATTACTGAGGATTCAGCCCCTTTTAAGAATTAAAGTCTGGGTTATCCCACCTGGTAAAGAAGCTTCACCAGCTAAGATACTGGCTGGGGGCAAAGGAAATATAAAATGGGTAGTAGGAAAAAAAAAAAATCGATATCAACTACTACTTCTTGACCTTCTTGTTCTGTCTTCTACATGTCTTGAATAGTCCTCTCTATCTCCCTGTGTTGCATTCTGAGTAAGTACTTCAGCTCTATCTTCCAGTTTATAAATTCTCTCTTAAAGTCTACCCAATTCATAGTGTAAGCAATTTTATTATCATTTAAAAATTTCTAAATGATTATTTTTAAAAGTCAATTTTGATAGTTTCTACTCTGCTCATGGTTTTGATACACTCTTTCATGTCTACAGCCATATTAAGTATATGCTTTATTTTGCATCTGAAAATTTTCATATTCTATGTATCCTTTCACTGCTAAACTGTATTTCACCATATGGATATACCACATTTTCTTTAAATATTCATCAGTTTGTGGACATTTGGATTGTTTTTAAGTCTTTTTAGGTCTTCCCTGGTGGCTCAGACGGTAAAGCATCAATGCAGGAGACCCAGGTTCAATTCTTGGGTCAGGAAGATCTCCTGGAGAAGGAAATGGCAACCCACTCCAGTATTCTTGCCTGGAAAATCCCATGGATGGAGGAGCCTGGTAGGCTACAGTCCATGGTGTTGCAAAGAGTCAGTGACTTCACTTTAAGTCATTTTACTACATAAATTATGCTGCTGTTAAGATTCATATACAAGTTTTGTGTGGACTATCATCTTCATCTTTGCAAACGTGGGCTCAATCCATGTTTGTTGCATGAATGAATGGATATGTAGGAAAAAAGTTCTCTCTACTAACTCAAGTTCCTACACAGACATAAGGAAAAATAAAAACTTCACGGGTTATTTTGTTACTTTCTTTAATGATTCTCTTTCTCAAGGACAAGACTATCTAGAAGAGCATATGAGGGAGAATGTCTAGGTGGGAATGTGGAGGGTAAAGCATCTGGAATTTGAAGAAAAATCACTATTACTATAGTTATGGGGTGAGAGCTCTAAACTGACCCAAAGGGGCACAGGTTTTAAAAGAATGAGAAACACTGCTTTTTTGACACCAAGTGTCCAAGTCTATTTTGTATGATATCACCATTTTCTAGACTCAGACCTCCAAAACGCTTCAAAGTGTGAAAGTTGCTCAGTCATGGCCAACTGTTTGCTACCCAATGGATTGTAAGCTTGCCAGGCTCCTCTGTACATGGAATTCTACAGGCCAGAATTCCAGAGTGGGTAGCCGTTCCCTTCTCTGGGGGATCTTCCCAACCCAGGGATTGAACCCAGGTGCATTACAAGTGGATTCTTTACCATCTGAGCCACCAGGGAAGCCCAAGAACACTAGAGTAGGTAGCTTATCCCTTCCCCAGGAGATCTTCCCAAGCCAGGAATTGAACTGGGGTCTACTGCATTGTAGGCAGATTCTTTACCAGCTGAGCTACCCCAATGGAACAGCATAGAATCTAGAAAAAAGCATTACATATGCATATAAAATATATTTGGTTTATCAATAGTTATAAAAACTAAAAATGAATATTCCTAAGCAATTTTATAAATACTGATGAAAACTGTCTATTTTGGCAATAAATTCCAATTTCTATTCATGCCAGTGAACCAAGTCACACTCTGAATAAGAACAGATTGCTATTATATCTGCTTATTCTATAACCTCATATAATAAAATACTGATAAAAATTTCCAATAACCATTCAAGAACTTTCAAAGTGCCTGAACCCCCCCAAAGAGCTAAAAAAAGGTTATCAAGATCTATTTTAGTTTTTATGAGATTTGTATACATCTTTTTTACTTTTAGAAAAGTTGTTTTAGAAATACAAGGCATCTTCAAAATAGCAAAGCTATTATATTGTTATGCAATTCAAGAATAATTCTTGATTAAATAAAATAAATGTCTTAGAACACTTTTATTATTTGTTTGTCTTTCAATATTATCATCTTGCAGATTCAATTTATGGATTTCACTGTTACCTGAGATACAAAGTAAGTTTATGAGAATGTTGATCTGTTGCAGATGATTCAGGTAATCTTGTTACAGTATATGCAATTTTTTCACTGCTTTTACATGGAATTCTTATGACCTGAAATTCTTACAACCTCATACACTTAAGGCTAAAAACCTCTATGTGTGAAAATAATATCCTATTCTTCCATTCTTTTCTCTCTAATCAATAGCACTGATTTTCTTACAACTTCAGCCTCAGCTGACTATCTGTTATCCTCCTTACCCCCAAATATGTTATGGACTTTAATGCATTATGCATCTGGATAGGTTTTTCCCTTTTCTTGGAATACTGTACTCCAATTCTTCTCACAAAGCCATTCCCAAACACACTTCACCAAAAGGATTTGGCAAATGCCCACCTATTTTTAAAGACCAAATTTAAATGTTTCCGTTTATGCATCTTCATGTTTGTTTCCATAGAACTTTGCAAAACTCTGTAATAACAAGCATCATAAAGTTTAAAAGATAAAACTAGTAAAGAAATATATTAGACGTACTCTGATATTTTCTATTCTACTATATTCTCTTGCTATTTTTCAGTCACTAAGTTATGTCCAACTCTTTGTAACCTCATCGACTGCAGCATGCCAGGCCTCCCTGTCATTCACTATCTCCCAGAGTTTGCTTAAACTCATGTCCACTGAGTCAGTGATGTTATCTAGCCATCTCATCCTCTGCTGCCCCTTCTCCTCTTGCCCTCAATCTATAATCCTATTCATATTTTTTAAAAACGCTTGTGATGACCCCACAGCGGCCACCAGTTACTGGGTTGACAGCTACAATTGTTTAAAAGAACACTAATTTAGATGATAGTATGCTTTTTTGTGAAGATTCAATCCTGAAACTATTTTACCCTTAACTGGGTATTCCCCATGCTTTCAGTCTTAGAAAGAAACAAAAAGAAAAGCAAAGAGGGAAGGAAGAGGAAAGAAAGAAGAAAAGAGGAAGAAAAGGTCAGTTAGGGTTGTTTATCTCTGTCCTCACATGCATGAGCAGCCCTATATCCTTTCGATAATGTAAGTCAATTACTTCCACAGCAGAGTAATTCCTGCCCTTGACTGCTGATTTCTGGGCATATGGAATAAGAAATAATTGGACACTTAATATTAATTGACTATCACTTAAATTAAAAAATAAACTCTTTTGAGGCCTATCTTAAGTGAATTAAATGCACATGTGTTAAGTATATGGCTTGATGAGTTTTGACTCATCACCACTATAGTCAAGAAATAGAATATTTCATGCCAGAAAGTTTCCTCATATCCATTTGGTTTCAATTACTGACCACCCCACCCCACATCCCAACTAGGAAACACCTTATTTTCTGCCATTACATGCCTAAAGGTAAGCACTGTCTTTTCTAGAACTTAATGTAAGTGAAATGATATAATGTATAGTCTTTGGCGTTTGGCCTCTTTTGCTCTGCAGGACATTTATTTTGGGACTTTTTGTTTTGCATTGGGGTACAGTCGATTAGCAAACAATGTTGTGATAGTTGCAGGTGAATGGGGAAGGGACCCAGTCATACATGTACATTATCCATTCTCTCCCAAGTTCCCCTCCCATCCAGACTGTCACACAGCGTTGAGCAGAGTTTCCTGTGCTATACAAAAGGTCCTTATTGGTTACTGATTTTAAACAGAACATCCTCTAAGTCTGTGAACATTTTTAAGAGCCTCCATATTGCTGTATGTTCTAGTAACGTGTTGCTTTTTGCTGCTGAGAAGTATTTCATTATAAGGATAAACTATATGTTCAACCATTTACCTGCTGATTAATATTTGGTTGTTTCTAGTTTGACCTACGAAGAAGGCAATGGCATCCCACTTCAGTACTCTTGCCTGGAAACTCCCATGGATGGAGGAGCCTGGTAGCCTGCAGTCCATGGGGTCGCTGAGTCAGACACAACTGAGCGACTTCACTTTCACTTTTCACTTTCATGCATTGGAGAAGGAAATGGCAACCCACTCCAGTGTTCTTGCCTGGAGAATCCCAGGGATGGCGGAGCCCAATGGGCTGCCGTCTGTGGGGTCGCACAGAGTCGGACACGACTGAAGCGACTTAGCAGCAGCAGCAGCAGCAGTTTGATCTATGATAAATAAAGCTGCTGTGAACACTTAAAAAAATAAATCACTCCAACCAGTTAAAAGGACTTCCCTGTTTTAATTGTGGGATACTGAAAGAAATAGATACAGCCTAAGAGTCTTTCAATGTAGGCACACAAAAATACTCCTTAGAAGCCAAATATTTTGAATGAAGGGAGAAAGCAAATTGGTTCAAGAAGAGAAATTTGTGACATGAAGTAACTTGTACTCCCAATGGAAAAGAACAGTACTGGCCGTCATTAAAAAAAAAAGTTTCTAGCACTACAGCCTTCAGTTTGCATTGACTGATACCATTTTCAGTAATAGAAAACAGCTGGAAGATTTCTAGGTCAGGGATAAGCAAAAATGTTATCATCAAAAGGACACCTTTAAAAAATTTCCCTCTCTTCCCATGGCCTTCAAATATTGAAGATTGAATCTGTAACTCTAAAAAACACTTCTATCTTATTAGCTAAAAATATGTAATAAGAAATTAAAAATTTACATTAAGTTTTCTGAAATACTGGCAACACTTTCTGACTGTTTACATGTGAAACCCTAGAGGGCTGAGAATCACTTTGCTCATTTTACAGGCACATATGTAGATGCACAGGAAGGTTACATACATCTTTAAAAAAATAATAAAGTTCAAAAATCCAAAAAACAATTTGTAGGTGATAAACTTGGTATGAAAATAAGCATCTATATTTTAGTAGTATTCATATTGTTTCATTGGTTTGACTTTTATAGCATTTTGGGGGAGTACTTCAAGGTTTCAGCCAATGCTTGTGCTCAGTGGTATCCAACACTTTGTGACTCCATGTGACCCCACTTGCCCATGGGATTATCCTGGCAAGAATACTGGAGTGGGTTGCCATTTCCTCCTCCAAGGATTACTCCCGACCCAGGGATCAAACCCATATCTCCTGCGGTTCCTGCCTTGGCAGGCAGATTTCTTTACCACTGAACTACCTGGGAAGCCTTCAGTCAATGCTAGATCTCACTTTAAAAACAACCATTTTTAACTGACCAATTAACTTGTGAGATGTGACTGGGTAGCAGTAGGGTTTAAAAGATGAACTCATCCCTGTATCATCTACAGTTTTTCATGTGCCCTAATATCTGAGGTTTGCAGTCTACAAGACAATCTGCCACCGAGAAGGTAGCTAAATAAGGAGAAAAATGATACCATCTAGGATAAGTGCCAAACTCTATTTCTGTCAGTCATGTCTTCACATTACCCATTACTTCCTGACCTGGCAAAAAGTCAGTCTGAAGACTATCAATCTGTACCTACTGCTTAATGACATCAAGAGACATGCTTCAATGGCTCTGCCAATACACACAGAGATAGGAAGTTATTAAATCATAGCTCCCAAATTTTTAATAATAGAAAGCCCAAAATGATCTTTGAAAAGTAACCAAGTCTGAGATATTTTTCAAACTGAGGGTTGTAACCCAATATGCAATCATGAAAGCAATTTTAGTGTATAATACATCAGCATTTAAAAAATCAAATAGAGAATAAAGAATAAAGATTATATTCTTTATACTTTAAAGAATAAGTATTGTTTTATGAGAATACTTTTAATCAAATATATTGCACATACATATATAAATGTTTGCAAACATACATAAAACACACAAATCTATCTATATGATGAGGTCATAATTTATATGTATTTAAAAAATAACTAAACTTTCTGTGGCTGTGTTGGGTCTTTGTTGCTGTGCAAGCTTTCCTCTAGTTGCGGCCCGCGGGGGCTACTCTCCAGTTGTGGTGTGTGGGCTTCTCGCTGCAGTGGCTTCTCTTATTGTGAAGCATGGGCTCTAGGGCACATGGGGTCAACAGCTGTGCCCCCCAAACTCTAGAGCACAGCCTCAATAGCTGGGGCACATGGGCTTAGCTGCGCCATGACATGTGGGATCTTCCCAGATCAAGGATCAAACTCATGTCTCCTGTATTGGCAGGTGGATTCTTTACTAGTGAGCAACCAGGGAAGCCTTGCATGCATTTTTTATTGTAACTCAAAATATATTAAGTATGTAACTATTGCTAAGAGCAGATATTTAATTTTCTTTGGAAATAAAAAAACATTACCTATTTTTTGTAATCTAATTTATATTTAATTAGAGTTGGGTTCAGAGAGTCTTCCCAGAAAAATTATAGTAAAAGAAAAATGCTAATGAACTTTACTTTGTATGTTTCTCATTTACAACCTTAGATCACATCCAATGGACTTTTCCTAGTCTAAACACTCTTTTCTTTGTAAATGCCTTCCTCTTTTAGTATCCATTTTCCTCACTCTACATTATATGGCTTCCCTCTCATTTGTCTATATCCTGATTCCTCTTTATCCTCTTACTTCCTAATTGTGGAAATTAGGAAGTCTAATTTCTTTGAACACTGTAATTTCTGCTGTACATTTTTAACCCTTGTTGAAAAGCTATGCATTTTCACAGTGTCAAATAATATTTCTGTTTTGTCTCTGCCTTCTACATACTTGTAACAAAGTGAAAAAGACATGTATGTATGCTATGTCCTTTCACAGCTCCATGCCTTTGCTCCCTCTGCCTAGGAAGAAATCCAGCCATAAGTGGAAAATGAGAAGGAAAACACAGAGTTTAGATATTTGCTTCCTTTTAAAATTTATTTTCTGTTTAAAGGAGAGACTTGCCAAGGAGACTATTTATTCAATAAGTCTTAAAGGAAATAATTTCTGGAACAAGGTCTCTAGGAGCTGAAACTCAATCATTAGTTATAGAATTTGCCATGGATTGAGGAGATATATCTTTTCTACAAATATTGGAGGAAAATAAATAAGGGTAAGAATGTCTGTAAGTATTTGAGGGGAGGGAGTGGCATAGATCTGCATACGTATTACACACCAATAGGAACTGAAAGTATTTTTATTTATAAAGAAGGATGTATAATGAACACGACAGGAAGGATGGTTGGGTCAGATAATTCAAGAAAATGGTATGGGGCATTGAAGCATGTATACTATCATTTAAGAAACGAGGCGCCGGTCTATGTTAGATGCAGGATGCAGGATACTTGGGGATGGTGCACGGGGATGATCCAGAGAGACGTTGTGGGGAATAGGTGGGAGGGGGGTATGAAAGAAAAAAAGAAAAAGAAAAGAAAATAAAACCAAAAAAAAGAAAAGCACTCTGGAGTATGGAAAAGGGCAGAGCAGGACTCACGGGCAGCTTTGAGAACATAGTTAAGAATGCAATAATGAATTTACAGTGGTTCACATTTGTTTTGCTACATGGTTCCCGCACCCCCACCCCCAACTGTCCTAAGCAGCCTGGGGGTAGGAATGAAGAAGGTAAAGGCTGGTAAAACTTGACAGCTGGAGTTTAGCCAGGCAGAAGCAATCAATATAAGGCAGGGTGAAGGGATTAAAAGCACAAGGACTGATAGAAATGAAAGTAATTTGGGGAGGATCCTGGTCAACTGGAACAGAATGAAGGAATCAAGGATTTAGAGTTCTGTGAGACGGAAAAGCAGATAGATGTTAAAGGAGTTGGGGGGCGGTGGTAAATATATACATATAAAAACAAAATGTTAAAGGGTCAGACATAAAGAAATAGAAGTTTTCATCTCAACTCCATCTGCATCTGGTAGATGCCACTCTGGAGGCCATATCCTAGAGAGACACATATGAGTGTTTCATGCGATGGAAAGGCATTAAAAGTGACATAGTTAATAAGCTGCAGCTATGTCATTAAGCTCTGAGAGAAACGGTAAAACCATGTTTCTGACTCTTTAATACTCGGGAATGGGCCATGGTAAAACTCTATCAAAGTATCGATTCATAATGAGTTCCTGAAATCCTTACAACTGCAAGAGAATTGGGCAATGACCATACAAAGCTCAAAGAGTGAAGTACCATATGTATTCTTACCTCAGTATAGTAGGAAAAGGCCCAATCTAAAAATGACCAGAAGTTTCAACAATGACATGGTAGAGTTTCTCCTTCCTTAGCAGCAGAAATTGTCTCCTGTATGTTGTACCAAAAAACTGCTTACCTGAATAAAATGTGTTGATTTTGGCAAGTTCTTTTTCACAGGTTTGGAAAAACTTTTCTTCAAACTTGGCAAAATACCTCTTTACTGTGTCCTCATCTGTAACTGAAAGCAAAGAAAACAATATTTAATGTCCAAAGACCAACTAGGGAAACAAAAATGTAAGTTACTAATACTTTCTTAGTCTTCAAAATGACAACAATATATGCATTTCTTTGAAAAAATGAACTTGTGAACCATACTAAGGAAAGGTTAATCAAAGGCTTCTTCATAGGCACACAGTTTTTTAAACTGAATGAGGTTTTCTAAATCTCTACTATAATAAATTTATAGTGGTGGAGAAAATAAGTGTTCATAAGACTTCAGAAGACACTACTGCAGACAGAGGTAATCAAAGCAGTCACAAGGTACTGGGAGGTGAATTGAATAAGATTTAGCAGAAAGTAAACTAATATTGCATTTTAAAATGTAACAGAAAATGAAGACATGAATATGTAACGGTTTCTGGAAAAAAATGAGTTGATTGTTCTAACTACCTACTCATTTTTACCTTAGCTGCACCAGACATAGAGAAAGAGACATAGACTGATGGTTATCAATTAGATATTCTAAATGTTCAGTTGCTGGATAGGAACGTAAATGAGCTAAGTAACTGGGTAATTGTGCAAGTGTGGTGATAAATGGCAACTGACACATTCAGGATAATAGCTAGTTGCTGCCTAGGTTGTCAGATCTTCCAATTTTTCAGGGAGAAGTCATAAATCTAGATATTTTAAAAACCATGTGTGGGCCAATCAATGTATGTCTTTGCAGGCAGGATCCACTTTGTGAGTTGTCATATAGCATATTGATTTACTCAATCTTACAGTACAGATATATATATCTTCAGGAACCCCAAGGCTAAAAAGGGTATGTTTCTTGACCAGTGAACTCTGACTAGACTCCATATGCTAACTGTAATTTAGAACTATCTTATTTCTGGATCTCTAGGGCATTCTAAGCTTGAAATGCCCACAGAAAGTATAGGTTCTTTTACATCCCTCAGATGCTTCAAATCTTAGGAGAATCCCAGAAATACTTAAATAATTCACCTCTCCAGTAATAAGAGAAATAGTATTTCCTAAGTAGTCTGTAACACACACACATACACACACACACACAAACACACACACACATTAATTCCAGAGATATTAAAAAAAAACAAAAGCTTAAAATGAAGTTTTAAAAAGCATGTTAAATCTATTCACTTAATTTGAAAACAAAAATGTAAAAAAAAAATAGCACTACCACTTCTCTATTCTTATGCTTTAGAACTGAACAATTTATGCAGGATTCTACTGATTTTGCAGTAAAGAAAGGAGTTCCTCATGTAAGCTTAGCAGCTGAAGTACAATAAAGGCTGTAACTGCCCNGAAAACAAAAATGTAAAAAAAAAATAGCACTACCACTTCTCTATTCTTATGCTTTAGAACTGAACAATTTATGCAGGATTCTACTGATTTTGCAGTAAAGAAAGGAGTTCCTCATGTAAGCTTAGCAGCTGAAGTACAATAAAGGCTGTAACTGCCCAAGGCCAGTGAGAATTATTTTTTCAAACCATAAAGCAGGTCAAAGCTTTTTGAAAAACTGACCTTGAGTTAAAAGATGCTCCATAGTAACATATGCTACTCTTTTTTTCTTCTGGCCTCTCTAAATGGCTTTCAGGATCTTAGTTCCCATATCTGGGATTGAATTCAGGCCCCCACAGTGAAAGCACTGAGTCCTCACAACCAGACATCCTGGAAATCCTCCAGGTGCTGCGTTTATAATACATCTGACTACAGCTTATTTAGAATAAGAGTCAGACCGTACTCTACTCATCTACCCACTTTTTAAATTTTTTAATCTTATCCTCTATTGTATTATTAGGAAAAAAGCCCAACATGTCCTAGTGTCAATCAGTCACAAAACTATTAATTCCATTAGTCACAAAAGACTAAATTTAGTTCAAAGAAATCTAGTGTAAATAAGTCCATATATTAGCAAGATCTATCAACAAATGTAAGATTAGCATCAAGAGGAAAAAAAGGAAGAAAGATGAAAGGGTGGGAAAAAAAATCCAGAACTGGCAAAAAATGACTCAGAGAGTACTGCTGTAAAGAACCCTTTGCTGTTAGTTAAATAAATATTAATAGTCAGTTATACTAAAGAGAGAGAGAGAAGAGAGAGAGAGAATAATGAGATATCTGTCATTTCTGTTACAGTTTTATCTCTACCTTGCATTTGTGGATAACAGACAATTTCTTTCTCATCTACCGCTCCCCAAATTACTAAGTTAGTAATTAGTACTCTAAGAGTACTAATCAAGGTAAAATATTCTTACTGCATAGCAACCACCACCAAGTACTTTTTATAGCAATTTTCAGGAATATATATATATATATATATATATATATATAAACCATAAGTGTCATCTTACTTTCACATAAAATCTCTCAAAAACCAATTCTTTAAAACAATCAGTAACCTCAAATTTTTATGACTACTTTCAGTCTTCTTAATTTCCAGAGCTTTGAGAGACTGAAGGTAAGANTTATCCTGTCTCTTATACACATCTAGATGTGTATAAGAGACAGCATAAAATCTCTCAAAAACCAATTCTTTAAAACAATCAGTAACCTCAAATTTTTATGACTACTTTCAGTCTTCTTAATTTCCAGAGCTTTGAGAGACTGAAGGTAAGAATTATATATTTTTTATCTTTATAGATCCTATGCCCAGCATAATGTCTGGTACACAGTATGCATTGCGTATTTTATTTTTAAATTGTAAATATGAAACAATTTGTTTCATAATAATTTTGAGAAAATTGTAACTCCCTATTAAAGTTTAAAAAGACTAAACTCCAACAATTAAATATTTGTGTACAAAGGAATGAAGCTGACCCCTCTCTCACATCATATTGTGAAATTGTCTAAATGGATCAAAGATTTAAATATAAATTTGAAAAGTATGAAACTTAAATAAAAACAGGCATAAATCTTCATGATCTTAGATGAGGCAATGGTTCCTAAGATAAATTTCCAAAAGTATAAGTAATAAAAGAAAATACTGATAAAACAGAATTCATCAAAATTAAAAACTTACGTGTTTAAAAGGGCACTATCAAGAAAGTGAAAAGACAACCAGAGAATGGAAGAAAATATGTGCAAACCATATGTCAGATAAGAATCTAATACTCAGAACTCCTAGAACTCAACAACTAAAAGACAAGTAGCCCAATTAAACCCAATTTTAAAAATGGGCAAGGATCTGAACAGACATTTCTCAAAAAAAGACAACAAGTGCTGGCAAGGGTAAAGACAAACTGAAATGCTTGTATACTGCTGGTGAGAATACGAAATGATGAGGCACTCGGGAAAAATGTTTAAGTTCCTCAAAATATTAAATACAGAGCTACCTACCATATGAACCGGCAATTCCACTTCTACGTATATACCCAAGAGAAGTGAAAAAAAAATTGTGCAAGAATGCCCATAGCAGCATTATTCATAATAGCTAAAAAGTGGAAATAATCAGAGTCTATAAACTGATGTAGGATAAACAAACATGGCATATCCATGTAATAAAATATTATTCAGCCTTTAGATGCAGTAGTAATTATACATGCTACAACACACATAGCATGTAGTAGTAATATACATGCTACAGCACAGACCTTGAGAGTATTACAGAAAAGGAAAGAAGCTAAACACTAAATATCACATATTACAAAATCCCAGTTTATATATGTCCAGAACAGGCAAATCCATAAAGACAGAAGCAGACTAGTGGTTGGCAGGGGCTGCAGGGAGGGAGATTGGGAGTGATGAAAATGTCTTGGAATGAGACAGTAGTGATGGTTGTGCAACTTTGTGAATATATTAGAAACCACTAAATTTTATACTTTCAAGGGGTGAAATTTTACGGTATCTAAACTATATCTCAATAAAAAATAATTTAACTCCAAGTTTAACCCTATAACAGAAACATATTGAAACACTAAAGCCTATTTATTTATTCAACAAATAATTATTGTCCCATTAGATGACAGGCTCTGTGCTAAATGCTGGAGATAGAAGAACAAGACAGATGTGGTTTCTGCTCTCATGAAGTCTGTAGTCTAATGATGGAAGCAGAAAGGAAAAAAACCCACACAAATAAACAAAGAGTTACAAACTAGAAAGTATAATGAAAACAGCAAACAGGGTATTGAGATAGACTATAGAACCAGAATGGATGACCATCCTTTTTGGCAGGGTAAGAGATCATCAGAGAAGACCTCTCCATAGGAGATAATGTTATCTGAAACCTGAACCTAAAACATATGCAAAAGAAAGGGCAAGGGATTACCAACAGAAGGAACAGCATGTGAGGAAAGAAATTCGGGTACCTAAGGGGACCTGAAAGCAGATCACAATGGGACTGACAGTATGATGTGACAGGAGGTAAGGTCAGGGAAGTAAGCAAAAGCCTTTACATGCAGGAAGATCATGTTGAGTTTAAATTTCATTCGAAGTGCAATGGAAAGTTTTGAAGGGTTTTAAGGAGTCGTCTAAAAAGTAGAAGAAAAAAGTAGAATTCGTTTAGTTTTACTAAAAAGATAATCCAAAATAGCATTTCTCAGGACATTATATATAGAGATAACAGGAAAGAAGGAGAAGGAGAAGAATTTCAAGGAATTCAAGTAAATCCAGGAAATACAAGCTAATCTCTTTAATGTAGTAGTTCTCAATGAGGGATGATTTTGTCTCCTGGGGGTCATTTGGAAATGTCTAGAGGCATTTCTGTTTCTCAAAACTAAGAAAGTGTTACTGGAGTCTAGGGGATAGAGGCCAAGGATGCTGCTGAACACCCTGTAAGGCCCAGGACATCATCATCTCTCTTTCTTCTTCCTCAATAGAGAATCCAAAATGTTACCACGACCAAGTTGAGAAACTTTGCTTCAAGGCAAAAGAAGCTTTACTATGCTAACATACATTGTTATTATTTCGTAAGGAGAAGTAGTATACTGTGTTTCTGAAAGTTATTTATAAGAACACAGTCCATGGGGGTAGAGGGAGGATAGCTGGGAAGGACAGAGGGAAGATAGGGAAGGGGGTGAAGAGCACTTATTAAAATTTTCAAGAATAGGATTCTGTGGAAAAATGGTTTGCATAAACTGTAATATTACCATCATCGCTTTGCATTTTTATTATGCTTCTATGGCTTCTTACCATCTCAAAAACTACTCATAAATGAAGATGGCTGATAAAAATTAACATGTGACTAGGTTCCATCAAATATAGGAAGAATATTTAGCACTACTGGTTCCACGCTTTTAGAAAAAAAAAAGTGTTCTGAGATTTTTTTTTTAAGTGTGATTTACAAATAAGGAATAAATAACTTAAATTCTATTTTTTCCCAAATGCTACTTCATCAACAGATGGGTGACTATATAAAGCATATGGCAAAGAAGGATTTCAAACATTAAAATGTTACTCTAAAATCACTAGTGTAGTAGAAATAGGACTAATTCAGTGTCATTCATTCGACAAGCAGAAAGTTCCTCCCATGAATCAGGCAATGAGCCAGGTGCTAGGAATATAATGATAAGCAAAATACATATAAACTCTGTCCTCAGAGATTACACCTTACCCAAGGAAGCAGACTTTAATCAAATACTCACACAAATATACAAAGTGTAATATGGATCTGAAGAAAAAAGTAAAGATGAAAAAAAAAAGTAGTGGGCCCAATCTAGTCTGCAAGAACTGGGAGAGGGGCAGTGAGAGAGTCTGAAAGTGTCGTCTGAGATGAAATCTGACAGGTAAATAAGCATTCGCTAGAGCAGCAGAAGCACGCCAAGCAGCAGGAACAGCATATACATGACAGTGTAAAACGAAGCCAGCAGGAGACGCCTGAGAAACTGAAGAGGATGGTGTGACAGCAACCCAGGGAGCAAGGAGGACACTGGCGGCAGTTAAGGCTAGACAAGCAAGCAGAGGCCGGCCCAGGCAGGCCCTGCAGCACAAAGGACTAGCCTTTCCCTATGACCAATGAGACACCCTTGAAAGATTTTAAGCAGAGGAATGATTGTGATCAGATATGTTTTGTAAATGAGGAGATGTGGGGAGACTAATCAGATTTAGTATCAGTTCAGTTGCTCAGTCGTGTCCAACTTTTTGTGAATCCACGGGCTACAAGGCTTCTCTGTCCAGCACCAGCTCCCGGAGCTTGTTCAAACTCACATCCCTTGAGTCAGTGATGCCATCCAACCATCTCATTCTCTGTCATTCCCTTCTCCTCTTGCTCTCAATCTTTCCCAGCATCAGGGTCTTTATCACGAGTCAGCTTTTCACATCAGGTGGCCAAAGTACTGGAGCTTCATTCAGCTTCAGCCCTTCCAATGAATATTCAAGGTTGATTTCCTTTACAATTGACTGGTTTGATCTTGCTGTCCAAGGGACTCTCAAGAGTCTTCTCCAACACCACAGTACAAAAGCAACAATTCTTCAGTGCTGACCCTTCTTTATGGTCCAATTCTCATATCTGTACATGACTGCTGGAAAAACCAGCAAAGTGGTATCTCTGCTTTTTAATATGTTCTCTAGGTTTGTCACAGCTTTTCTTCCAGTTCAGTTGCTCAGTCATGTCCGACTATTTGTGACCCCATGTACTGTAGCATGCCAGGCTTCCCTGTCCATCACTAATTCCCCAAGCTTGCTTGAATTCATGTTCATTGAGTCAGTGATGCCATCCAACCATCTCATCCTCTGTCGTTCCCCTCTCCTCCTACCTTCAGTCTTTCCCAGCATCAGGGTCTTTTCCAGTGAGTCAGTTCTTGGTATCAAGTGACCAAAGTATTGGAGTTCAGCTTCAGCACCAGTCCTTCCAATGAATATTAAGGACTGATTTCCTTTAGGATTGACTGGTTTGATCTTCCTACAGTCCAGGGGTCTCTCAAGAGTCTTCTCCAACATCAAAAGCATCAATTCTTTGGCGCTCAGCTTTCTTTATAGTCCATTCTCATATTCATACATGACTACTGGAAAAACCATAATTTTGACTAGACGGACCTTTGTCGGCAAAGTAATGTCTCTGCTTTTTAATATGTTGTCTAGTTCTGTCATAGCTTTTCTTCCAAGAAGGAAGCCTCTTTTAATTTCATGGCTATAGTCACCATCTACAGTGATTTTGGAGCCCCCCAAAATAAAGTCTATCACTGTTTCCATTGTTCCCCCATCTATTTGCCATGAAGTGATGGAACCGGATGCCATGATTTTAGTTTTCTGAGCACTGAGTTTTAAACCAACTTTTTCACTCTTCTCTTTCACTTTCATCAAGAGTCTCTTTAGTTCTTCTCCACTTTCTGCCATAAGGGTGGTGTCATCTCTATATCTGAGGTTATTGATATTTCTCCCAGCAATCTTGATTGCAGCTTGTGCTTCATCTAGCCCAGCATTTCGCATGATGTACTCTGCATATAAATTAAACAAGCAGGGTGACAATATACAGCCTGACGTACTCCTTTCCTGATTTGGAACCAGTCTGTTGTTCCACGTCCAGTTCTAACTGTTGCTTCTTGAATTGCATACAGATTTCTCATTAGACACTAAGGTCTTCTGAGATAGGTATTCCCATCTCTTTCAAATTTTCCACAGTTTGTTGTGATCCACACCGTCAAAGGCTTTAGTGTACTCAATGAAGCAGAAGTAGATGTTTTCCTGGAATTCCTTTACTTTCTCTATGACCCAAGATGTTATTAATTTGATCTCTGGTTCCTCTAGTGACATATAATTGAGATGAAATTATCTCATTGGCACTAGCTTTGACATAATTGGAATTATTTATCACCCCAATGAATGCTTATCCAATGTCTTCTAGTCAAAAACCACCAATAGATGAAATTATCGTTGTTGCTCAGTTGTCCAGTCATGTCTGACTCTTTGCGACCCCATGGACTGCAGCACGCCAGGCCTCCCTGTCCCTCACCATCTCCCGGAGTCTGCCCAAGTTCATGTTCATTGCATCACTGATACCATTAGCAATAAATAATTCCAAAGAGGGGATAATTCAATAGCAAAACAAATCGTGTATACCAGTGTTTTCAAGTATTTTTTGCTTTCATAACCTCAAAAAAAAATTAAAAAACTATCTTGAATAAAATTAAAACAAAACGTTTTGAGAACATTTAAATAGTTATAAGCAATGAAATTTCTGATCCATCATAATTATTTGCATTTTAAATTAATATGACATTAGTTTAAATGTAACTAATGGAATTTAAATGCCATAGCAATATAATAGCCATCATCCATTCATTATCGAATACATAAATGAGCTCTTAACATTTGGAAATTTTATATCATTTTTTTTCTTTAACTTACATTTCCATTCTACTAACATTACAAAATTTATTCTAATATAGTTTTGGATCTGGAAGCCATTTATGATTATCATATTGTACTTCCTAGACATTAAATGTAGATAAATGAAAATTTAAATACAACTTTTCCAACCATAAAACTCAAATATTAGAATTTCTTCTGGATTGAGCTATCATTACTATTATTAGAACATACTACATCATACTACATCAGTACAACAAACATGTAATAAGCTTCGATAAACATCAGATCTAAAAAGTAAAATGCTATTGGTAATTTGAAAATAAATCTCTTCTTAAATGGATGACCCTTTTTCTCCCAATTAGTTCATATATCCTTTGATAAATGTTACTTTATTCCTAGAAAGATAAATAAGTAGACTGGAATGAAAGCATGTTGTAGCAACATCAATTCTTTGGACTCCTTCCAAATGTTCTCCAAAACCTGCATACAGATCTGTTGCTGGGGTTTCCCAGGTGGTGCTAGTGGTAAAGAATCTGCCTGCCAATGCAGGAGATGGAGGAGAGGCGGGATCCCTGGGTAGGGAAGGGAATGACAACCCACTCCAGTATTCTTCCTTAGAAAATTTCTTGGACAGAGGAGCCTGGCAGGCTACACACAGTCCCTGGGGCTGCAAAGATCTGAATACAACTGAGTGAGCACACATACACAGTTTTAATAATGTACAGGGTGACAAAAAAGTCATTCTTCAATTTCACTGAAAACAATTTGACTTCAGAAAGATTTGTTTCCCTGTTAATCACTCACTTTCTCAACATCCACATTAAATATTTGAGTATTTCATAGTATTCCTTTGTTTGGGAGCCAGAGAGTCAATTCAGATTTAATAAGAAACAAGCCTTTCTTTTATAAAATCAGAGAAAGGCCATTTGAAAGGGGACTCTTGGACAACTGCCTGGCAATTACTGAGGCAAATCAATTTCAAGAATTAGTATATATGGAAGACTTGGAGATGGATTTCCCTAAATGACAGTAACAAAAGTTTTTCCAGCATTGTTTCTTCATTTAACCAACATGACAAAACACTAATTTGTATACAGATGATATTTTTAAGTGAATTATCTGTTCTTTACTGAAGGACTTCCATTTGTTAATTCTGTTAGCCTAATTATTTCACATTCACTAGAAAGTACATGTCATTATTTAAAGCTACTTTAAAATCAAATCTATGTAGTTTAAAGCTACCTTGGGATAAATTATTAGTAATCATAGGTTTTTCACTTCTATAAAGTAATAGGTTATATACATTAAGACTGGATTTACTATAAATAAACCAAAATAAATCCCATACAAGTACTAACCAGGCCCAACCCCACTTAGCTTCAGAGATCATGAATGTTCAGGGTGGCATGGCTATAGATAGACAAATACAAAATATCTGACGATTACTTGAGAGGTATTAGTTTAACTGAATTTTCAGGGTTTTGTTTTTTTTTTTTAAGATGAAAACAAGAATGAGCCATACGAATTATAACCATTCTGGTTACTTAATCCAAGAATAAAACTTTCAATGAACAACAGTTATTTCAAAGAATGACAGTCATTTCTCTCTGAAGCAGCAGGCAGATACTAAAGATAGAATGCTGTTATAAGACATAACACCAATATTCCAGTCAGATATGAAAAGTTAGGAAACATAGCTTTCTAACAAAAAAAGTATTGAAAAATCAAGCATGTTGTACTCTGTTACTTCTTTAAGATCCACAAATTACACCTTTGTTGAAAAAATTCCCCAATATTTCCAAATTTTATTCTGACTTCATAGCAACATGTCAACTAAAAAAAAAAAAATTCAGTTCTCAGCTCCAATTGTCTCAAAGCCAGAACATTATACACTTCCCTCCTCCTCTATTCTAAGACTATTCAGTATTCTTCAAATTAGAACAGAAAAATAGCCACTGATAAAGAGACTCTTCCAATGACTGACAGACAACTTTAAAAATGCATCCCTGAATCACATTAAGAAAGATGAGATAACAAAGGAAAAACACATAAAGCAATAAGGAAACAAACTGGCTACTAAAATCAGTTTTTAAAAAAAATCTCAGTGATTTTATGTTTAAATAGAAGATCTGGTAATAGAAAGTGGTCAAGTTTCTATTTCCTTGAGGAAAAATGAACATATTCAATTCAATTAAAAAACCTTAACTAATTTCTAATCTAAACATCAGTTTGGGCTCTTAGTTATATATAGACAAATGAACAACTAAAGCATACTTTAATAGCTGCATCTCTCTTAAAACACGGATTGAGTGTTCTAGTTCAAGATGGCAACACTGACAACTCTTGAATTCATCTCTTCCCTCAAGCACACTGACTCTGCTGCTGCTGCTGCTAAGTCGCTTCAGTCGTGTCTGACTCTGTGCAACCCCAGAGACGGCAGCCCACCAGGTTCCCCTGTCCCTGGGATTCTCCAGGCAAGAACATTGGAGTGGGTTGCCATTTCCTTCTCCAACGCACGAAAGTGAAGTCACTCAGTCGTGTCCGACTCTTAGCGACCCCATGGACTGTAGCCCACCAGGCTCCTCCGTCCATGGGATTTCCCAGGCAAGAGTACTGGAGTGGGGTGCCATTGCCTTCTCTAACACTGAATCTAGAACTACTCAGGAAGTAATCCAGAAACGAGGTGAGTGACTCTTACATATCAGGTGAAGGAGAAAATGCCTATATCATCCACTTGAAATCATTAGGAAAGGATGAGACACATTCTGGCCATAAACCCCATTTCTGGCAAATCACCAGACAATTGGGAGGGAACTCCCAGCTTNAACACTGGAGTGGGTTACCATTTCCTTCTCCAATGCATGAAAGTGAAAAGTGAAAGTGAAGTCACTGAGTCGTGTCCAACTCTCAGCGACCCCATGGACTGCAGCCTACCAGGCTCCTCTGTCCATGGGATTTTCCAGGCAAGAGTACTGGAGTGGGGTGACACTGCCTACTGAACCAGGAAATGAAACACGCTATAAATGGAGCATCACAAGCAGAAAGGTGTTTGCTGCTGCTGCTAAGTAGATCTCCTCAATTCTATGAAGGCTGAGGGGTGAGGGAATTGCAGAAGTTTGAAGCTAGTGAAGGGTTGTTCATGAGGTTTAAGGAAAGAAGTCATCTCCGTAACATTAAAGTACAAGGTGAAGCTGCAAGTGCTGATGTAGAAGTTGCAGCAAGTTATCCAGGAGATCCAGCTAAGATACTGAATGAAAGGAGCTACATTAAACCACAGATTTTCCATGTAGATAAAACAACCTTCTATTGGAAAAGGATGTTATCCAGGACTTTGACAGCCAGAGAGAAATCAATGCTTGGCTTAAAAGCTTAAGAATGAGGGGACTCTTTCATTAGGGCAAATGCAGCAGGGTACCTGAGGTTGAAGCAATGACTATTAATCATTTCAAATATCCTAGAGCCCTTAAGAATTATGCTCAATCTACTCTGCCTCTGCTCTATAAACGGAACAACAAATCCTGCATGACAGGACATCTGTTTACAACACAGTTTACTAAATATTTTAAGCCCACTATTGAGACCTATTGCTTAGTAAAAACTATTTCTTTCAAAATGTTAGTGCTGACAATGCACCTGGGCACCCAAGAGTTCTGATGGAGATGTGCAATGAGATCGTGCTGTTTTCATGCCTGCTAACACAACATTCATTCTGCAGCCCACAGACCCAGAGAAATTTCAGCTTTCAGGTCTTATTATTTAAGAAACATACTTTATAAGGCTATAGTTGTTACAGATAAGTGATTCATCTGATGGATATAGGCAATGTAAATAAAAAATCTTCTGGAAAGGAGTCACTATTCTTGATGCCATTAAGAACATTCATAATTAATAGAAAGAGGTTAAAATGTCAACGTTAACATGAGTTTGGAAGAAGCTGATTCTAACGCTGTTAACTTGAAGGGATCAAGACTTCAGTGGAGGATGTAACTAAAAGCTTTGAAGGAAAGAGCAAGAGAATTAGAATGAAAGTGAAGCCTAAGTAAATCTAAAAAAGCGGGAATATATGTATACATATAGCTGATTCACTTCACTGTACAGTAGAAACTAACACAACACTGTAAAGCAACTATATTCTAATAAAATTTTTTTAAAAAAAGGTTNAGTGAAGCCTAAGTAAATCTAAAAAAGCGGGAATATATGTATACATATAGCTGATTCACTTCACTGTACAGTAGAAACTAACACAACACTGTAAAGCAACTATATTCTAATAAAATTTTTTTAAAAAAAGGTTAGAAAAAAAAGACTTAAGACTTGTGCCAGTAAGGAAGTGGGTAACTTGGAGATCTGCATATAACTCATAAGTCACTGCATGAGTTAGATAAAACAGTAGATTCCCTTCCCTGCTCCAAAGAGAGTAGAGAATAAAAGATGTGACTGAATTGCTGCAATCTCATGATAAAATTTAAACAAATTAGAAAATTGCTTTTTAATGGATGAGCAAAGAAAACAGTTTGTTGAGATGAAGTCGAGTTCTGGTGAAGATGTTGTGAAGATTGGTGATAACAACAAAGGATTTAGAATATTACTTAGTTGATAAAGCAGTGGCATGATTTGAGAAGACTGACTCCAGTTCTGAAAGTTGTAAGAGTAAAACAGCAATGCATGTTACAGAAAAATCATTTGAGAAAGGGAGAGTCAACAGAGGAGGCAAACTTCATTGTCGTTTTACTTTAAGATATTGCCACAACCACAACTTTTAGCAACCACCACCCCAATCAGTCAGCAGCTTTCAACATCCAGGCAAGATCCTCCACCAGCAAAAAGATTACAACTTGTTGAAGGAACAGATGATGATTAGCATGTATTTAGCAATAAAGCATTTTTAAATTGAGATATGTACATTTTTTAGACATAATGCTAGTATATACTTAATAGACTACAATACAGTGTAAACATAATTTTTATGTGAACTAGGAGACCAAAATATTTGACACACTTTGTTGCAATATTCACTTTATTGTGGTGGTCTGGAAGCAAACCTACAGTATCTCTGAGGTATGTGTGTACATATTCTTCCCAAGTATACATGGAATACTCTCTGGGATAGATCATATGGTAAGCAGTAAAATAAATCAATAAATTTAAGAAGGTTGAAATCGTAGCAAGCATCTTTTCTAATAACTACGAAAGTAATTCTAGTATGAAATTAGAACCTTTAAGTCTCAACCTCTATAGCTATTCTAAACTATATTCAGTTCCCTGAATCAGTTATACTTTTCTTACCTTTGGACCTCAACACAAGCTGTACTTCTGCCTGAACATTTCCTTCCTAAGCATCCCAAAACTGTCTCTTTCCTCAGCCTCAACTTTCTTTTTTTTTTTTCCCCCAATTACTCTGAGCCTTTTAATAGCTTTACTTCAAGCCTCAACTTTCATATTCACATTATTTCCCTTGTTCCCTGACACCCTAGTCAAAAGCCCTTTTTGAAATATTACTGATCAGAATAACCCTGAACGTATTTAACACATTTATTATTGACTCTAATTGACAGATGAGTGGATAAAGAAGATGTGGTACATATATATAATGGAATATCACTCAGCCATAAAAAGGAATAAAACTGGATTATCTGTAGAGACATGGATGGACCTAGAGTATGTCATACAGAGTGAAGTCAGAAAAACAAATATCGTATATTAACACATGTATGTGGAATCTAGGAAAATGGTATAGATGAAGCTATTTACAGGGCCAGAACAGAGATGGAGACATAGGGAACAGACATGTGGACAAGGGGCAGGGAGATGGTGATGGTGGGATTAACTGGGAGACTGGGACTGACGTATGTGCACTGCCATGTGTAGACAGATGCTAGTGCGGGCCGACTGTGCAGCACAGGGAGCTCAGCTTGGTGCTCTGTGGTGACTTATGGATGGCATGGGGGCGGAAGGGAAACCCAAGAGGAGGGGCTACATGCATACATATAGCTGATTCAGGTCCTTGTACAGCAGAAGTTAACACAACATTATAAAGCAACTTGACTCCAATAAAAAAAATAATAATTCTAGTAAGGAACACAAAACTACTGGGTTGGCCAAAAAGTTCATTAGGGTTTTACTTACTGTAAGATGTTATGGAAAAACCCAAATGAACTTTTTGGTAAACCCAATATAAGCAACTTTTCTATTTGCTTTGAGACTGGATGATAAATATTACATCGAAATTCCTACAGAATAAAAGAAAATATTAACTGTGAATAGTCTATATCTCTTGGGACAAGGAGTAGCAGGTAATTTCAGGCACAGAACAGGAAAAAGGGTATTAGGGGAACTAAGTCTTAGGGGGCCAGAAAAGGAAAAAAGCTACAGTGAACTTTATGTGCTAGAGTAGAATCAGAGAAACCAGTGTGAATTCATGGTTGTTAATATATACATAAATAGACAAAACAATACAGATATGTATATATGCAACGGTTAATACACATACACTCTCACACACACTCGCACATACATCCTTCCTGCTCCATCTGCTCTCAGAGTATAGGAAAATGATTCTCTGATTCTCTTAACAACGAGGAAACTCAACATTCACTTGACTTCTAAATACCTTTAGAAGGTCTTCACTTCTAAATACCATTCCCCAATTAACAGAAGTCAGGGCTCTTAGGAAATTATTGTAGGGCTGCAGCAGGGAAAATATAAGATGCCCCTGGAATATCTTGTGATATCAGAAAAGAAGAAATTCTCACAAAAGGATTGGGAGATGTCAAAATGACACAGAAGCCAGCATGAAGAAGTTCCCAATGGCCAGAGCAATAAAATAAATGATATAATAAACTATAATTCATAGAATAAAACAAATATCCACAGGTCTATATTAGTAAAAATAACTGAATAATAAATGTGGGAGAAAGGACAACTCTCCATTATAGAAGAATTCTAATTAATAAAGATAAAAGAAATGTGAACACCACAAACTCACCATTAGGAAAATACCACAATATTAAACTGTTGCAGGCAAGATCCACCCACAGATGCTAAAACCAAAGTGCAAAAGTCTGAGGAGCAAGAAGATATTTATCAATACAAAGGGAAAAATAGGAGCTTTACAGTGCAGAAACTAGGTGATGCTTTAAGCAAGTAATCCGAGTTAATACCAGTAGTAAAATGGGACATGTCAACATCATGTACCCCTGAAATGATGTACTGTGAAGGACATATCACTTCTGTGGTATTTCTGACAAAAAGGCATAATCTGAATCTATTAATGAAAAAACATCTGACAAAAGTAAACTTAGAAGTATTGTTTAAAAAAATACATCAAAGTATACAGTATTCATCAAAGTGTCAAAGTCATGACTGAAGAAATGTTACCTATCGAAGGAAACTAAAGAGATAAACAACTCAGTTTAATGTGGGATCCTGAACTGGATTCTTATACAGAAAAGAACACAAGGGAAAAATCTGGTAGAATTCTAATGAAGTCTCTAGTTTATTCAGTAGTATTGTACCGACGTGAATTTCTTGGTTTCGATAATTGCACTATGATCACGTAAGATGTCAACATTATAGGAAAACTAGGTGAAGAGTCTACATGAACTCTCTCTACGCTTCCTGCAATGTTTCTATAAGTTTATGTCAAAATAAAAAAACTCAAAATGTCTATGGTTTGAAGGCAAACCAATTAAAAAATAAAAAACTAAACCTAGTCAAGAGAATGATTTAATTGTAATACCATTCCCCACACTATTAATAAGACAGTCCAACAATAAATCATAAATATCAATGTTAAATAGCAAATATTTTAAGCATATCCACTATGTGCCAGGCACTGTGCTACTGGCTAGGAATACCGTGATCAAAAAGGCTAACACAGTCTCTACTCTTTGAGAGAAAACAGACACTAATTAAGTAATTAGAAGAGCAAAATATGTAGTAAAAAGGAAAGCACAGGATGCTAGGGGAACATGACAATGAGCACCAAGGCAGTGCAAGTGGTCCAGCAAGTCTTTCTGAGGAAATGACACCTCAGATGCAATATAAAGAAGAAACTTACAGGACGCGGGGCAGGAAGAGGTCACTGTAAATGCAGGAGTTGAGTGTGTGGCTGACTTGAGAAGAATATCCTGTACTGCTGGACCACACCAAGTGAAAGTCTAAAACAAACCTGAACACAGAGCAGGGAGCAGATAAGAGAAGGGCTAGGTAAGACTTGTAAAAGATACCAGGCAGGGGAGTAGTATGGTCTGATGCATTTTTAACAAGGTGCTGGTGAAGAGACTGAGACATTTCTAGAAACAAAGCAGATTAGACACGCTGAGAACCTTGCACAATACAGAACACCTAAAAATGCTGAATAAAATTTAAAGACCATCTCTTTATATGCAGAGTTGAAAGAAAGTAAGAGACACCTTCAGAGGTCAAACACCTAAGAGAAGACACAAATCCATGAAGGAACTAAACACTGAAGCAAAAAGCTATCCCAAGGACATCCACAGAGATAAGCTGGTTAAGGAAGTAATACACTATCTAAATTAAATAGTACTTACATATATACTTACATATAAACAGTAATATGCACAAAACCAAAACAGTTATTTAAAAGAAAAGATAGTGAATTAAAAACCAACAGATATGTCTCTCACCACAGACAATTTGATAAACAAGCTCTCAAAGTCCACAATCTAGTGCTGTTGCTGCTGCTGCTGTTGCTAAGTCGCTTCAGTCGTGTCCGACTCTGTGCAACCCCATAGACAGCAGCCCACCAGGCTCCCCCATCCCTGGGATTCTCCAGGCAAGAACACTGGAGTGGGTTGTCCTTTCCTTCTCCAATGCATGAAAGTGAAAAGTGAAAGGGAAGTCGCTCAGTCGTGTCCAACTCCTAGTGACCTCATGGACTGCAGCCTACCAGGCTCCTCCATCCATGGGATTTTCCAGGCAAGAGTACTGGAGTAGGGTGCCACTGCCTTCTCCAAGTCTAGTGCTAGAAGAACCAAAGTTGATCTGTTTTTTCCTTTTCAGTTGATTCAGCTATTCTGTTCTTTCAATCCTATGTGCTACCTATAATTGCCTTAAACAAATCTCCATTTTATTCACTCTTCAAAACTGCTCGCAGTTAAAGAATAATCATTTCTACACTTAAAGTAGAACATATCATACATCCATGGAGATGAATAATTTCTACCAACATTAAGGCTAACTGTTACCAACTGAGTCACAGCACACTGTGAGAGGAGTCAAGACAGTACAAGCTTAACTTCTACTACGACCACTATTAAAGTTTAGGCAACTTTATTATACAATTGAGATCTTAAGTCAACTCTTTGGTAATTGTCTTCAGGTGACTTGGATACTATAAACTCAATGCATCTAACATCTTTTAAACATCTGGACATCTTTCAACTTTCTAGTGTTTTATGCCTAGGCCACTTTTGTGTCCTAGCTGCCATATTTCTCACAGGGGCCTGATGTTACTAGCACATCCTGTTATACAGTAAGAACTAGAAGAGATCATAATTTTTCCAATAAAGATTACACTTGATTTGAGAGTAAGAGGTATTAATCCTACTTTTGCTTTGTTAACCTCAAAGCAATGTTTGCTCCTTTGCAGAACAGGAGGACATGCTTTGTGTATGTGTATACAGTGTTGCTGCACTGTACAACCTCCATGTTTAGCTCTGAACATCATTAGTACTTCAATGACTCAAAAGAAAATGGGACCTTGTGTTGGACATTTGGAAAACATCAAAACAAGGAAAACTGGTATTAAACCATAAATAATTGATATAGTATTTCTAGGAAGCAACAGAGTGGGAATTCTCCTTTAGAAAAAAGGACAAACACTATTCAAAATGAGTTCCCAAGACAAAAAAATAAAGACACAAAGAAAAATCAATGACACTCCTAAAATTGGCATTCTTAACCAGAAGCTCACAGATAATCTATACAGAATTCATTCTAAAACTAGGAGTAAAATGTTTGTGATCTCAGGAGACATCTATATTTTTCTTAAAATATGAAAAGTGATTTATTTCCCTTAAAGAAAGTTAAGATATCCTGCTTCAGAATGCTGAAATCTCTGAAGTAAAGAGAAGAGAATACAGTACCAATTCTTCCCTGTTCCAGGATGCATGGAACAAATTAGTTAAGTAGACTGCAGCTGACTGAACTCACTGAAGAGTACTCAGTGAAAAGCACTGCTTTTTTCTGAACTTATTGAAATCTTTAGTCACAGAATTTTTATTCACATAGAGGGAAATAAAGTTCTTTTTTGGGCAAGATTCTGAGATCATTGTGAAAAATAACATCTTAGAGCCTCAAGGACCCTAGGAAAATCTCTGATTACTAAAGGAAGGAATTTGAAATGTCTAATAGGCTGGAATATATTCAGTGGAATAAGAAGTCTTTAATTTTTACAGCTAACTTTATGTGCTCTTCAGACTTACATTTAATATTTTCTATTTAATTCTATTAAAGGCAATGTGAATAAATCCTACAGAGATCCCTGATTATGACTTTATTCTACAATATCCTTTTCATCTTTTGTCCTCAGAGTCACAAAGAATTGCATAAATATAATCTTAGTCATGTTTCCAATATAAACTCAGATGGCATTCCCCAAAAGAAGGTTGTAACAGAATCACAGGGTTTGAGAGTTTCATAAAGAAACATCAATTCTGACGAGTTGTTTTTGGCACATAGAGTCCAGAATTAGATCTATGAATCTTCTATGAATGAAGCAGAGGATCTTGTTAAAGTCTTTAGGAAATAAAAGTAGCCAACAAATTTGCAGATTACTGCTCATTTCTTCATTTTTTCACCCCAAAATAAGAAATTAAAGGCACAATATATAAACATGTTAATTTGGGGATACAAAATAAATGCTTATTGATGATTTTTATTTACATTTTCCCCCTGAAATCACTTCCTCTTCAGAAAAAAAAAAAGCCTGTTTTACACCAGCACTGTAAATATATTTACCACA
This sequence comes from Neotragus pygmaeus, assembly GCA_006410875.1. NCBI lineage: Eukaryota > Metazoa > Chordata > Mammalia > Artiodactyla > Bovidae > Neotragus > Neotragus pygmaeus. The sequence goes on along the minus strand of SJYV01041481.1, from coordinate 1,220,981 downwards.
ACTTATTTTCAAATTACAATTTCACCAAAAGACTTTTTTAACTACTAGAAACACTTTATAACAATTCACTTCTGAGTGTAATTTCTTTTAAAGTTTTTTGAAAGCATATTCCATTTCCTTTAAGTTTACATCCCAAATGTGGGCCAGANTATTTACCACAACTTATTTTCAAATTACAATTTCACCAAAAGACTTTTTTAACTACTAGAAACACTTTATAACAATTCACTTCTGAGTGTAATTTCTTTTAAAGTTTTTTGAAAGCATATTCCATTTCCTTTAAGTTTACATCCCAAATGTGGGCCAGAAGCACAAGTTTATCTCCTAATGAGAATTACATTTGACAACTAAACACACCCAACAAATGTCTAGTGCCTGTTTATTACACATCAGGTTCAGTGGTCTTTTCCTTAATACACTGTATATATCAAAAAAGTAATATGATAGACCAAAACTATCTCATGCTTGCTAATTTTAATTTCAATCCTTCCCATTAGCACCAACCTGTACAGAAAATATCTGCTATGAACCTTACAGCATTTTTCTGGAAACTCAAATAATTTTTTGCCTTACTGATCTTACAGCTTAGAGTATGCCTACAGTACCAACAAATGCAATCTTCCCAAAAAATAAATAACAAAAACTGCAACCTACTGAACTGGGAGGCAGAAGGGTATGACAAAAAAGGACAGTGAACTAGGAGACAGAAAATCTAAGTTCCACTCTCAATTTCATTAATAATAAAGTTGTACAACCAACCACTGTAAGTTAAGCTCTATCTCTCTCGGGGTCTCTTATTTGTTTTTCTTTTTTATTCTAACTCTCTCTTAAATCTCAAGAGCTTATTACCTCCTTGAAGATTATAAATTAACATTATAAAGAAAATGAGAATGATGAAATGGTAAAACCGACAATACTATCAATACATTAAAAATGGGAATACGTTTGAAAGCAGTATCAGATGGGACTTGATCTGAATATCTGAGTGTAGGAAGGACTTAGAAGTCACTGAGAATAGAAGAGATATAGACAAATAAGGGAAACAGTGGGTGAAAGGACCTGAAACAGAATACTGTAGGAAGCAAGGTATATGTAAAGAAATTAAATTGGTTGGAACAATACAAATATAAAGGTAATTTAGAACTTGATGGATTATACCGTGGGCTCTCCTAGTGGCTCAGACGGTAAAGAATCCACCTGTAACGCAGGAGGCCTGCGTTTGATCCCTGGGTCAGGAAGATCCCCTGGAAAGGGGAAAGGCAACCTACTCTAGAATTCTTGCCCAGAGAATTCCATGGACAGAGGAGCCTGGTGGGCAAAGAGTCGGACACAACAGAGGGTAGTGATAAGTGGCTCTGGACTGCCTAGGTTCAAATCCTAGCTCTGTCACTTACTAGCTGAATACCTGTATGAGGTCTAATCATTTCCACTCTTCCTAGAAAGCAGTAATACAGGAGTAGTAGAAGAGAAAGTACTACTCCAATGCAATGGATCTATGTATCTATTATCCTGCGTATGCTGTGGCTTCCAGACATACACACATATTCTCTCACCAGACTGCATGTTCTTTGGCTAGTTAAAACCTAGCCATCCTTGAATACGTTATTTACAAACTATCTGATACCAATGAAATAATTTTATTTAGAGTTCAAGATACCTGAGACATTACCAGATATGAAACTTATTTCATAGACGAATATGTTAAAAACCTAAAATGTCATGTTGATACCATCTGATTCTCCTTACAACTTAATACTAAGCACTAAGCACTTAGTCATTCAGAAAGAAATATTTATGCTAAACATCCCTCTTTGAAACTTAAAAGAGTCATACCCTAGATCAGTGGTCTCCCAAGAGGGGTGATTCAAATTGTGCAAGGTAATCACTTGGGGGAGGGCAAGAACATTAGAATATTTATTTATGCAATTTATTTTAAAAATTAAGCTTTACCAACATTCAGAAAACTAAGATCATGGCATCTGGTCCCATCACTTCATGAGAAATAGATGGGGAAACAGTGGAAACAGTGTCAGACTTTATTTTTCTGGGCTCCAAAATCACTGCAGATGGTGATTGCAGCCATGAAATTAAAAGACGCTTACTCCTTGGAAGAAAAGTTATGACCAACCTAGATAGCATATTCAAAAGCAGAGACATTACTTTGCCAACAAAGGTCCGTCTAGTCAAGGCTCTGGTTTTTCCAGTGGTCATGTATGGATGTGAGAGTTGGACTGTGAAGAAGGCTGAGTGCCAAAGAATTGATGCTTTTGAACTGTGGTGTTGGAGAAGACTCTTGAGAGTCCCTTGGACTGCAAGGAGATCCAACCAGTCCATTCTGAAGGAGATCAGCCCTGGCTGTTCTTAGGAAGGAATGATGTTAAAGCTGAAACTCCAGTACTTTGGCCACCTCATGTGAAGAGTTGACTCATTGGAAAAGACTCTGATGCTGGGAGGGATTGGGGGCAGGAGGAGAAGGTTACGACAGAGGAGGAGATGGCTAGATGGCATCACCGACTCGATGGACATGAGTTTGAGTGAACTCCAGGAGTTGGTGATGGACAGGGAGGCCTGGCGTGCTGCAATTCATGGAGTCGCAAAGAGTCGGATACGACTGAGTGACTGAACTGAACTGAACATGTAATGCTAAAAAAATGCATAGAAACACATTTATTTTTTAGCATATACTACTAAAAAGCAACCAAAAAATACTGTTGAAGGCTTGAAGAAATAAAAAGAATAAACTATACAACACTGGCTACTTGATAGAATAAAGAAACAGATTTTTTAAATATGGCTCAGCTGATGAAATTGACATATTTTATCTTAATTTGAAACAAAAGAACAATTTTTTCGTGATGTATTAAAAAAAGATGTACTGGAAAAGATATACTCTTAACAGCAAATAACTTATTAATAAAACCAATGTTTTGTGAGAAAAAAATTACATGCACATGAAAGAGGGCCTTTGGAATTAAAAAGAATTATAGGATTAAGCAGAGCAAAAGAGGAAGAACAGAACTTGTGAAAGTATTTCATTGTATCACTCATGAGCAAACTACTGTAATAAAGAAACTGAAGCTAGCAGTGCCCAAACTGCTACACAAACTCACCAAGGTCATTAATTATTTTATTTTTTATTTTTTTTAATTTACTTTATTTTACTTTACAATACTTTATTGGCTTTGCCATACATCGACATGAATCCACCAAAGGTGTACACGAGCTCCTTTAAAAGAAATCTTTAAAATGTAGTAAGAAAAAATGTAATAAAATTCCTATAGTAGTTTGTAGTAAGCTATAGTAATAGTAAAAATCTTTCATTGAACACAAAAGTGTGCTGTTCATCTCATGTCAAAGTAATTTAAAAAGCTGTTAAGCCTAAAATTGGAAAACAAATGTTTTGTATTTGCTGAACTTTTCTGGAGTAAGTAGCTTTCATTAGTGTGCTATGTAGCAGATATTAAAATTTTTAAGAAACAAACAAAAAACATTTAATCTGTCTTTTCAAAGAAAAGGTAACATTTCAACAATAAGTAAGAATGCATGTGCTTTTCAAAAGTGATCTGCCCTAATAGAGACAGCTTTTTGAAAAGGGTATTTAGAAATGGGACTTTTAAATTGCTGTTGCTGAAAAATACACACAAACACCTGCACACTAAAAAATTTTGGAGACAATTAAAAAAAGAATCTCCCAAATGAGGAATACAAGTCAGCTGTGATTCATGTGGAAAAACTAATGATGAAACTTTGGTTTGTAACAGTAATTAGGGGATACCAAAGAAGATAAAAATTTAATAGGCAAACATAAAGAAAATTTTTGGAATCAGTGAGTGAAATTTAAAAATAAATAATTTGAATTAGTTTGTAACTACAAACTTCTTCCATCTGCATCTACTCTTCTTTGTAAGAGAAGATGATGGCCAGGAAAGCAAAGTATCAAAACAAATACAACTTACAAAAAGAATTTTCAATATCTTTATTAAAAACCAATCATATTTCAAAAGAAATTAAGAAATCAATTCCACTTAGAAAAGTGTACAAATGAGAATAAAAAGTTAAGAATAAGTTTGACATAAGTGTAAAAGTTTTACTCTGAAAATTATAAAACACTGTTGAAAGAAATTAAAGATGATATAAAAAAATGGGAAGATATCCCAAGCTCATGGATCAAAAGATTTAAGTGTCAGTATAGAAATACTTCCCAAACTGATCCATGGATTCAACACAATTTTTAACAAAATTCTATTGGTTTCTTTGCCAAAATAGACAAGCTGATTCTAAAATTCTTATGGAAATACAATGAACCCAGCATAGTCAAATCAATCTTGAAAAATAAGACCACAGTTGGCAAACTCATACTTCCTGATTACAAAACTTTATAACCAATAAGGAATTTGTATTCAAAATAAAGAATTCTAATAAGTCAATAATAAAAAGAAAACCAATTTAAAAAATAGGCAAAGGATCTGAACAGACATTACCCTGAAAAAAATATACAACTGCTAATAAGCACATGAAAAGCTGTTGAGCATCATTAGCCAGTTGGGAAATGCAAACCAAAACCACAATGATATGGGGATTTCCTGGCAGTGCAGCAGTTAGGACTCTGTGCTTTGACAGCTGAGGGCATGGGTTCAATCCTTCCTCGAGACACTAAGATCCTACCAGCTGTACGCAGCACTACCAAAACAAACAAAAAGCCAAAACCCACAATGACATACTACCTCACATCCCTCAGTTCAGTTAGTTCAGTCGCTCAGTCGTGTCCGACTCTTTGCAGCCCCATGAATTGCAGCATGCCAGGCCATCCCTAGGATGGTGATAACCCCAAATTGGGAAAACTACAAGTGGCAAGGATAAGAGAAACTGGAATCCTTATACACTGCTGATGGAAATATAAAATGGTACAGCTGCTTAAACAGAGTTACTCTATTACCTAGAAATTCCACATCTAAGTATATATGCAAGAGAACTGAAAACTTAAAGGCATAAAAAAATTTGCATGCAAATATTCATAGCAGCATTATTTATAATGGTCAAAAGGTGGAAGCAACCCCAACATCCATCAACTGATGGACTAACAGCTGAATAAAATGTGGTCTTATCCATAAGATAGATATTGTTTGCCAACTAAAAGAAATGAAGTACTGATACATGCTACAACATGGATGATATAAGAAAACACTTTGTTAAATTAAAGAAGCTAGTCACAAAAGGCCACATAATGTTTGACTGCTTTTATATTCAATGTTCAGAATAGGCAAATCCAAAGACAGAAAGTAGATCAGTGTTACGTAGGACTGTGAGAGATGAAAAGGAAGGAAGAGTGACTGCTAACGGTACAGGGATTTGGAGGAGTGATGAAGAGGTTTCAAAAGCAACTACGGTGCTGGCTGTACACCCGTGAATATACCAAAACTCACTAAACTATATACTTTAAGTGGATGAATCCCATGATCTGTGAATTAAGTCTCAATTGAAAAATTAAGCATATTTCATCACACTGTTGACTTCTCAAAAAATGGTTTTGTGCTGATAAAGGAAATTCATGTATCAGGACCCACAAAATAGGAGGCTGCCCCAGTGACCCAGCCCACATCACAAATCTAAACCTAAGTCAGCCTATGACTATACAGATCGATCCTGCCTGCCCAAAATCCTTCAGAAAGAGAGCACTACTGTTTGTGAGGCACTGTACTTCCCAATCCATCAACTGTCTACCCTTAATAAAGGATATCAAACTCGTTTGCTAAAGTGCATTATTTTTGTCATCTGACAGCACTGTTAATGAAAATAAATTATTTTAAAGTATATTGCTATTTATATTCCTTTATGAATAGGAAATCTGGAATTCCCCTTTTGTCTAGAATTTGCTGATTTAATTTTTAAATTTAGGGGAACAGAAAAAATACATTTAGGAAAAAAAAGACCTTTTTATTTGGAAACAATCTCAAACTTACAGAAAAGTTTTAGGTACAGTATCATAGAGTGGTATAACAACATATGCATACAAGTGGTCTTTGATCCTGATTCCTGGAAAGAGCTCATAAAACTCTGCAATTTCATGAGTGACAGGAATGTCTTCTGTTGTTCAAAACCAGTTTATGCTAATGAGGTGCCTTTTGCTAGTCCCTTCATCCCCTGCAGATTGCTTTAAGATGAAGGCTGGTCACCAGAAAGACCAAGACTGTGATTAGGTGTTAGACCTTTAAGCCTCACTCCCTAACCTCCAGTGAGGGGAGAGGGGCTAGAGATTAAGTTCAAGTGTCCAAAGATTTAATCAATTATATATGTGTGTTAGTCGCTTAGTCATGTCTGACTCTTTTCGACCCCCTGTACTGTAGCCCGCCAGGCTCCTCTGTCCGTGGGGATTCTCCAGGCAAAAATACTGGAGTGGGTAACCTTTCCCTTCTCCAAGGGATCTTCCCAACCCAGGACGAAACCCAGGTCTCCTGCACTGCAGGCAGATTCTTAACTGTCTGAGCCACCCGGTGAATAGCTGGGTTGAGAGAGCTTCCAAGTTGGTTAATATATCAATGTGCATGCCTATAGAGGGCATGGTAACTCTGAGATAATCACCCCAACCCTCAATACCTTGCCCTGTGCATCTCCTTCCATTTGTCTGTTGCCTAAGTAGAGCACTTTCCTGAGTTCTGTGAGTCATCCTAGCAAATTAACAAATGTGAGGCAGGGGTGGGTCATGTAGCCCCCAAGCAGAAGTATGGGTGCTCAGGACTCCACTTGCAGCTGGTGTATGGACTGCCCTGTAGGACTACCCTTAAACTTGTGGGATCTGACACTAAATCCCGGGTAGATAATGTTAGAACTGAACTGAATTGCCAGATACCCAGTTGGAGACTGAGAGCTGGGTGTTGGTGTGGAAAAAGGACACATCAAAAAAAAAAAAAAAAAAAAAAAAAAAAAACCAAACAAATAAAAAAAAGATTCATTTCCCTGAAACAACTGAGAACAAGTTTCAAAATAANAAAAAAAAAAAGTTTTATTCACTTCAACTAGTTCAAGTTGGCTGAGTGGTTATCAAATACATTCTGTATCATTATTATTTTCTTGTCTAGTTGTCCTACTCATTATTGAGAGAAATGTGTTGTTAGTCCCAATGATGTTTGTGCATTGTCTGTTTGTCCTTTGATGTTTTCAACTTCTGCTTCATGAAGTTTGAAGCACACACATTAGTTGCACACACACATGTGACTGTTACCTATTCAAGATAGATTACCAATTTAACCTTTATGTAATATTTCACTTTTTGTCTTATAATGCTCCTTGTCTTGGAGTCTGATTTATTTGATATGAACATAGTTAAATCTTCTTTTAAAGCTTTATGTTTGCATGGTATATTTTACTAACTCTTTTGGTAAAAAGAGTGTAAAAAGTCAATTTATCTTTTATTTTTAAAGTCTATTTCTTGAAAACAGGATATAGTTGGATGTTGTTATTTATTAAGCATAACAATTTCTGCCTTTAGTTTGGAATGATTTTTCTGTTTTTGTGTAATGTAAGTGAATTAAAAGCCTCTTGATGAAAGAGAAAGAGGAGAATGAAAAAGTTGGCTTAAAGCTCAACATTCGGAAGATGAAGATCATGGCATCCGGTCCCATCACTTCATGGGAAATAGATGGGGAAACAGTGGAAACAGTNGTGGCTGCAGCCATGAAATTAAAAGACATTTGCTCCTTCACAAACCTAGACAGCATATTATGAAGCAGAGACATTACTTTGCCAACAAATGTCTGTCTAGTCAAAGCTATGGTTTTTCCAGTAGTCATGTATGGATGTGAGAGTTGGACCATAAGGAAAGCTGAGCACCGAAGAATTGATGCTTTTGAACTGTGGCGTTAAAGAAGACTCTTGTGGGTCCCATGAAAGGAAAGAAATTTTCATATATCCATTACAGTGGAATACTATTCAGCAATAAAAAGGAATGAATTATTGATACAAGCAATAATAAATGAAACATGAATCTAAAAAGAACTATGCTGTATAAAAGGAGCCAGTATCAAAAATTATATACTGTATTATTCTATTTATATGACATTCTCAAAAAGACACAATCATAGAGATGGAAACAGATCAATATTGATGAGGGTAATGTGTAGGAGCTGGTGATGGACAGGGAGGCCTGGCGTGCTGTGATTCATGGGGTTGCAAAGAGTCGGACACCACTGAGCGACTGAACTGAATGCATAGGAGAGAGTGACTACAAAGGGATAACTTCAGGAGTTCTGGGGATGACAGAGCTATTCTGTACCCTGATTGTAGTAGTACTTACATGTATTTATACATGTGTTAAAATTCATAGAACTGTACACCTCCAAAGAGTCAACCTTATGTTAACTTGAAAAATAAAATATAAAATGTTAAATAGTCAAATTTATCAATTTATATTATCACTATCACAAGAGCCCGTTTCCCATTAAAGAGGGAAATGGAACAAAGGAAAAAATAGTTTAAGTCAAACCATTTGTTTTAGAAAATGCTATAGTAGGTAACATATAACCTGAGTTTTATCCAGCCTTACCAGCCTGAAGTATATCAGTGGTAAACTGTTTACTGCTTGCTGCCCTTACTTACATAATGTCTCATATTTCCTTTTGGCCTCCACTCTCTACCCAATCCCCAACCCCAGTTATTTATGGGAGGCCGCAGATGTCTCACAGGTGTTCTTAGGGTCTCCACATCCTGTCCCTATTTTGTTGATGTCTGACTCTTCATTTCACGGAAGTGCTTCACTATTGTTCCTGCTGACCTTCAAAGTTGCAAATCCTTAAAGAATTCCTTTAGTCCTCAGTACATAAGAGACATGCTAGGTTCTTGCAGAGATGAGGAGAATGCCCTCTTGTAATCATTTCAGGTTCCTTGACTGTACCAAGCTCTCAACTCAAGATCTTGCTGCTATATCAACTTGAAAAACTTCCCCATCTTTTTCCTAGTTAATTCATCCTACAAGTGTCAGTTAAAACAGTAATACCTCAAGGTAACCTTCTCTGACCCTTCCAGATTATGTTAAACTCTTTTGTCATATTCTTTGATAGCACTCTATATTTCTTCTTTGCAGTGCTTACATACCTCTAATTACTTATCCAAAATCACTGCTAGGTTACAGACTTCATGAAGACAGGGCAAGTGTCTCTTTTGTTCACTGCTATATCATATCTCTGGTGTGTAGTATATGGTAGACAAATATGACTGGTTGGTATATGCCTCTCAGAGTTAACAGTCTCCCTGTCCCTGGAGGTGTAGAAGGAAAGTTATAGGACAACCTCAGTAGTAATGTAAAAGGGATTCACACAAAGATTGGGAGTTAAAACTAGAGGATCCTCAAAATCCTCTGAAATATATTATAATGTGAATTACAAAATTTCAAATAATTAGAACACAATTGAACATACAATAAAACTATTCTGTGCATAATCTATACTATTCAAATTCTGGTGTGACACAGTATTAGTCACTAAAATGCCTTAAAAGATGCTTGAAATAAAAATTCTGAACAATATTTAACTTAAAAATTAAAAGACCAAACTCAATCTTGTGCTCCCAACTGAATTAACAGATGTTGCCTGTTTTTATTTGGAACACATGTCATTTCATGGAATTAATTATTTAGCTAATATTTTCTTTCTTATAAAATCTGGTCTTAACTGGAAATCAATTTTTCTTAAGTTTTAACAAGTTAAGCGTCTAAAGAGACATAACGTCAAACCCAAATCTGCTTAAAAGCATTTAAAAAGACACTATTTGATCAGTTTTCAAATAGACTTGGACTATTAAAAACAGAACAGACACATTCTGTCTGACAATATGTATTTTCAAATCTAAGTGTGCTTCTGTACTTCAACAGGCATTATTCAATGAAGACACAACAAAAACACATTAAAGATCAACTCTCCCTTATGAGTAGTCAAGGGAACAAAGCTGCATTTCTGTCATTCCTCACTGCCTTACTACAGACAGGATTCTCAAGATTCTTAACTAATTACATCTGCAAAAACCCTAGTTTCAAACAAGGTCACATTCTGAAGTTAATCTTTTTGTACTTCAACTTCCTCTCTAACATGAAAGAGATAGTGTTTTGAAATAGAACTGTTAACTTTTTCCATAGACACCAGTATCTTTGTTGCCACTAAGGCAACAGACCTTACCTTGCAGTGCTTACCTTCTCAGACTCACTGCATTTCATACTTCTGATCAATCACAGTTCTTGACACCCTTTCCCTCCATCTTGATTTCCAAGACACTAATCTTCACGGTTAGTTCTTCCTACTAAAGTTTACCATCTATGTGATGCAGACACCAAAATGTTTATCTCTGGTTCATTTCATTTTTCAACCTGTCTCTTGTTTGTAGAAAAGCTGTAGCCTCCCAGGTCATTCCTGAGTCACAAAAGCCGGGCTCAAGAATTCATGATTGAAATGACATGAACATGTAGTGACAAAAAAAGTAGCAGTTGGGACAGGAGAACTCTTGCTTTACAGACGCTAAAACCTCCATCAAACGGAAGATATTAACCACTTGATGATCATGAGCACACAGTGCTACTGGAACCTGAGGATTAATAGTGTTAACCCCTGGGACACCGCCATGTTGCCTCACCATCAATCAGTCAGAGAACTGTGCACTGGTAGATCCTACTCCTGTGATTCCCCTCCCTCACTTTCCCCTTGAAACGGGCCCTGAGGCCCTTCAAGGAGTTCGAGCCTTTTGTGCATGAGCTGCCCTGTTCTCCCCATATGGCCCTTGCAATGGGCCCTTCTCCACTCCCAAATCCAGGTTGGGCGCACAAGCTTGAGCCCCAAACTTGCACACCATACTGAACATCTGTCACTGGCTCTCCCACAAACACATTGAACTCAACATGTCCAAAACTGAATTTAGTAACTGGACAATACAATGGATAGGAGGCAAAGGCTCTGGAATGAAGACTACCTGGGTAGAAATACTGGCCCTGCCTCTTACTAAATGTCCGACCCTGAAAAAGTTACTCTTTGTTTCTCTCATCTATAAAATAGAAATAATAATTACAATTATTTCACACTTACAGGTTATAGTTTATGACACTGAATAGAATCAAGTTGTGAACTGGTCAATTCCTGTTTCATCATGGAGGTTCACACTATATTGAGATGCAAGTTTCATGACAATGAGCTTGTGAAATCAGAAAACTATAGTGCTTCTTACAATCAGAGATGTATTTTCCACACCACATTTTAACCACATTTCTGTTATCAATAATGTGTACATTTTAAAATATTTTTTCTGAAAAACTGGTATTAAATTGATGATAACTAGGAAATAGTAAACCAGATACTGCTTTTTAATATAATGACTACTTTACTGACTAATTACTGGCATCTTTATTTTCAGTTTAGCATAGCCAGTGGTGTTTATTCTAGTTAAGTACTGCTTATTTCTCTATTCATCACTGCACTTCAACTAGTAGCAGCATGTGAAAGAGAAATCACATTTATTCCAGTTCCTTAAAGTGAATCTGTCATTTAATTATCAACTTCTTACTTGGGATTTTGCTAATCTCAGCCTCTAGCACCCACAAGCCATCACTTACCCTTCAAGGAAGGCCACGTTTTAACTTTTCCAAGCCCTACCCAGGCACTTCTGCCTTGATAAGGCATTACCTCTACCTTTAAAAATACTTAAAAGTTATATTTTATCATTATATTAGTGTAAAGAAGAATATAATCCCGGTGGGACGACTTATTACACATTCATTATTCATATACTCCTTTTCCTCTGATTTTAAAGTAAATAAAAATGGAAACATTTTTAAGAAACCTATATGCAGGTCAGGGAGCAACAGTTAGAACTGGACATGGAACAACAGACTGGTTCCAAATAGGAAAAGGAGTACGTCAAGGCTGTATATTGTCACCCTGCTTATTTAACTTCTATGCAGAGTACATCAGAGAAACGCTGGGCTGGAAGAAGAACAAACTGGAGCCAAGATTGCCAGGAGAAATATCAATAACCCCAGATATGCAGATGACACCAACCTAATGGCAGAAAGTGAAGAGGAGCTAAAGAGCCTCTTGATGAAAGTGAAAGAGGAGAGTGAAAAGGTTGACTTAAAACTCAACATTCAGAAAACGAGGATCATGGCATCTGGTCCCATCACTTCATGGCAAATAGATGGGGAAACAGTGGAAGCAATGTCAGACTTTATTTTTTTGGGCTCCAAAATCACTGCAGATGGTAACTGCAGCCACGAAATTAAAGACGCTTACTCCTTGGAAGGAAAGTTATGACCAACCTAGACAGCATATTAAAAAGCAGAGACATTCCTTTGCCAACAAAGGTCTGTCTAGTCAAGGCTATGGTTTGTCCAGTGGGCATGTACTGATGTGACAGTTGGACTGTGAAGAAAGCTGAGCACTGAAGAATTGATGCTTTTGAACTGTGGTGTTGAGAAGACTCTTGAGAGTTCCTTGGACTGCAAGGAGGTCCAACCAGTCCATTCTAAAGGAGATCAGCCCTGGGTGTTCATTGGAAGGACTGATCCTGAAGCTGAAACTCCAATACTTTGGCCACCTCATGCAAAGAGGTGACTCATTGGAAAAGACCCTGATGCTGGGAGGGATTGCGGGCAGGAGGAGAAGTGGATGACAGAGGATGAGATGGCTGGATGGCATCACTGACTTGATGGACGTGATTCTGAGTGAACTCTGGGAGTTGGTGATCGACAGGGAGTCCTGGTGTGCTGCAATTCACGGGGTCACAAAGAGTCAGACACGTGCGCAACTGAACTGAATTGAAGAAAACTGTGAGCCCTAGGCCCTTTATTTATAGTACCTAATGGATAAATCAGCCCTGTTTCAAGGCCCTGCTTCAATGTCACCTCTTCGAGATATTCTTTAATCTCCTCTAAACTTGGTTCAAGGCAGAATGTCACCTTCTTACTCTCACAGCACTTGGTTCTCTTTTTCCTTATAATATTTAATAGTTTATTAAATTAGAAACTAAAGAATCTTCTTACCTACCATGGCTTATTCTTTTTTTTTTCACCACCACTCCTCACCACCAAATTTGGCAGACAATTCTGGCTTTTTATTAAACTAAGTATTAATATACTCAGGATAGAATCCACTCTTCTCCATTTTTGTTTGTAGAAAGAAGAGTAAAATAGGAACTGAAAGAACAAAAAAGACTGTTAAGCACTTGGTCACACACAATATCCAGACAGAGGTTTTTAAAGCGTGTGATGTAACTCATGAAATAGCCAAATGTCTCAAGTTGTTTGTTGTTGTTTAGTTGTTAAATTCTGGCCCCATGGACTACAGTCCACTAAGCTCCTCTATCCATGGGATTTCCCAGGCAAGAATACTGAGTGGGTTGCCATTTCCTTTGCTGGGGGACCTTCCCAACACAGGTACTGAGCCTGTGTCTCCTGCACCTCAGGCAGATTCTTTACCACTGAGCCACCAGGGAAGCTCAAATATCTCAACAAGCGTGCTAAATACTTCAACTCTGGATGAGTTGTTAATTCAGTGTAATGAAGAATACAGAAAACTGAAGATGGTTTTGAACGACCAGGGATTAAAGGATATAGAACAAAGAGATTCCAGAAAGGAACTGAAGACAAGCAAGGGGAAGAAAAGAGGAGGAGACTATCAGTGTTTTTCTGAATGGGACTATATCATATTATCTAGTCCCTAAGCAGACAGTGTAAGTTCTCAAGAGGCAGGGGCTTTCAAAAAGGAATAAAATGAAAACTGGCTTCCAAGGAGGTGCAATAATAAAGAATCGGTCTGCCAGTGCTGGAGATGCCAGTTCAATTCCTGGTTCAGGAAGACCCCTTGGGGCAGGAAATGGAAACCCACTCCAGTATCCTTGCCTTGAAGAGTCTATGGACAGAGGAGCCTGGCAGGTTACAGTCCATCGGGTTACAAAGAGTTGGACATGACTGAGTGCACACACACAAGCACACACAGACACACACACGATTGGACATGACTGAGTGCACGCGCACACACACACATGCGCACGCACACGCACACGCACACACAGTCCCTGTCATCTATAAGAAGGAAGTGAAAGCAGTTCCTTACGTGTACTCTTCCAGGGAAGACAGCTAGCACACATTTTAGCTTGGCCAAAAGGTTTGTTGTGGTTTTTCTGTAAGCTGTTCCAGAAGACCCTGCACAACCTTATTGGCCAACGCAACATACTGACTGAAAGAACTGTCTTTGGTGCCTTTTGTGGCAAAATGGCCCTTGTACAGTAATTGGAATAATGACTCTAAAGTGCTTTATATAACTGATATAATGTTCAATTGTCGATATGACTGGTGATGAAAGTAAAGTCCAATACTGTGAAAAACAATATTGCATAGGAACCTGGAATGTTAGGTCCATGAATCAAGATAAAATGAAAGTGGTCAAACGGGACATGGCAAGAGTGAACATTGACATTTTAGGAATCAGTGAATTAAAATGGACTGGAATGGGTGAATTTAACTCAGATGATCGATATAGCTACTACTGTGGTCAAGAAGCCCTTAGAAGAAATGGAGTAGTTCTCATAGTCAACGAAAGACAGAATGATCTCTGTTTGTTTCCAAGGTAAACCATTCAGCATCACAGTAATCCAAATCCATGCTCCAACCACTAATGCCACAGAAGCTGAAGCTGAATGGTTCTATGACGACCTATAAGACCTTACACAACTAACACCAAAAAAAGATGTCCTTTTCTTCATAGGGGACTGGAATGCAAAAGTAGGAAGTCAAGAGANAATCCATGCTCCAACCACTAATGCCACAGAAGCTGAAGCTGAATGGTTCTATGACGACCTATAAGACCTTACACAACTAACACCAAAAAAAGATGTCCTTTTCTTCATAGGGGACTGGAATGCAAAAGTAGGAAGTCAAGAGATACCTGGAGTAACAAGCTAATTTGGCCTTGGAGTACAACATGAAGCAGGGCAAAGGCTAACAGAGTTTTGCCAGAGGAACCCACTGGTCATAGCAAACACCCTCTTCCAACAACACAAGAGACAACTCTACACATGGGCATCTCCAGATGGTCAATACAGGAATCAGATTGATTATATTATTTGCAGCTGAAGATGGAGACGTTCTATACATTCAGCAAAAACAAGACCACGAGCTGACTGTGGCTCAGATCATGAGCTCCTTATTGCCAAAATCAGACTTAAATTGAAGAATGTAGGGAAAACCACTAGACCATTCAGGTTAGACCTAAATCAAATCCCTTACATTATACACTGGAAGTGACAAATAGATTCAAGGGATTAGACTCCACTGACAGACTGCCTGAAGAATTATTAAAAGAGGTTTGTGACATTGTACAGGAGACACTGATCAAGAAGTTCCCCAAGAAAAAGAAATGCAAAAAGGCAAAATGGTTGTCTGAAGAGGCCTTACAAAGAGTGGAAAAAAGAAGTGAAGAAAGAGAAAGAAAGGAGAAAAGGAAAGATATACCCATCTGAATGCAGAGTGCTAAAAAACATCAAGGAAAGATAAGAAAGCATTCTTCAGTGATCAATGCAAAGAAATAGAGGAAGATAATAGAATGGGAAAGAATACACAGAAGAACTATACAAAAAAGATCTTAATAACCTAGACAACCACGAACCGTATGATCACTCACCTCGAGCCAAACATCCTGGAGTGTGAAGTTAAGTGGGCCTTAGGAAGTATCACTACACACAAAGTTACTGGAGCTGACAGAATTCCAGCTGAGATACTTCAAGTCCTAAAAGATGATGCTATTAAAGTGTTGCACTCAATATGCCAGCAAATTTGGACAACTCAAGAGTAGTCACAGGACTGGAAAAGGTCAGTTTTCATTCCAATCCCAAAGAAAAGCAATGCCAAAGAATGTTCAAACCACCACACAACTGCACATCCCACATAATAGCAAAGTAATACTAAAAATTTTCCAAGTGAGCCTTCAACAGTATGTGAAACAGAACTTCCAGATGTTCAAGCTGGATTTAGAAAAGGCAGAGGAACCAGAGATCAAATTGCCAATATCCACTGGATTATAGAAAAAGCAAGAGAGTTCAGAAAAGCATCTACTTCTGCTTTACTAACTATGTCAAAGCCTTTGACTCTGTGGAACACAACAAACTGTGGAAAATTCTTAAAGAGATGGGAATACCAGACCACCTTACCTGTCTCCTGAGAAATCTGTATGCAGGTCAAGATGCATCAGTTAGAACTGAACATGGAAAAACAGAGTGGTTCCCAATTGGGAAAGGAGTATGTCAGGGCTGTATACTGTTACCCTGCTTATTTAATTTATATGCAGAATACATCATGCAAAATGCAGGCTGGATGAAGCACAAGCTGGAATCAAGACTGCCAGGTGAAATACCAATTACCTCACATATAGAGATGACACTACCCTTATGGCAGAAAGCAAAGAGGAAATAAAGAGCCTCTTGATGAAAGTGAAAGAGGAGAATGAAAAAGTTGGCTTAAAGCTCAACGTTCAGAAAATGAAGATCATGGCATCTGGTCCCATCACTTCATGGCAAATAGATGGGGAAACAGTGGAAACAGTGGCAGACTTTATTTTGGGGGGGCTCCAAAATCACTGCAGATGGTGACTGCATCCGTGAAATTAAAAAGATGCTTGCTCCTTGGAAGAAAAGCTATGACCAACCTAGATAGCGTATTCAAAAGCAGAGGTATTACTTTGCCGACAAATGTCCATCTAGTCAAAGCTTTGGTTTTTCCAGGAGTCATGTGTAGATGTGAGAGTTGGACCAAAAAGAAAGCTCACTGCCAAAGAACTGATGCTTTTGAACTGTGGCATTGGAGAAGACTCTGGAGAGTCCCTTGGACTCCAAGGAGATCAAACCAGTCCATCCTAAAGGAAATCAGTCCTAAATATTCATTGGAAGGACTGATCCTGAAGCTAAAGCTCCAATACTTTGCCTACGTGATGCAAAGAACTGATTTATCAGAAAAGAGCTGGATGCTGGCAAAGATTGAAGGCAGGAGGAGACGTGGGCGACAGAGGATGAGATAGTTGGATGGCATCACCAACTCAATGGACAACGAGTCTGAGCAAGCTCCAGGAGTTGGTGATGGACAGAGAAGCCTGATGTGCTGCAGTGCATGGAGTTGCAAAGAGTCAGAGACAACTGAGCAACTGAACTGATGTAACAATGAATTTAGAGCTGAAAAACATGTACACATGCGAAACTTCAGGAGTTCTTTAAGATGTAACATTTTCGTTATGTAGTATTGCCAACTGTCACTTTATGACTTTATTATAATTTTGCAATTATATGATATGGGAAGCTTCAATAACTNCCAGACCACCTTACCTGTCTCCTGAGAAATCTGTATGCAGGTCAAGATGCATCAGTTAGAACTGAACATGGAAAAACAGAGTGGTTCCCAATTGGGAAGGAGTATGTCAGGGCTGTATACTGTTACCCTGCTTATTTAATTTATATGCAGAATACATCATGCAAAATGCAGGCTGGATGAAGCACAAGCTGGAATCAAGACTGCCAGGTGAAATACCAATTACCTCACATATAGAGATGACACTACCCTTATGGCAGAAAGCAAAGAGGAAATAAAGAGCCTCTTGATGAAAGTGAAAGAGGAGAATGAAAAAGTTGGCTTAAAGCTCAACGTTCAGAAAATGAAGATCATGGCATCTGGTCCCATCACTTCATGGCAAATAGATGGGGAAACAGTGGAAACAGTGGCAGACTTTATTTTGGGGGGGCTCCAAAATCACTGCAGATGGTGACTGCATCCGTGAAATTAAAAAGATGCTTGCTCCTTGGAAGAAAAGCTATGACCAACCTAGATAGCGTATTCAAAAGCAGAGGTATTACTTTGCCGACAAATGTCCATCTAGTCAAAGCTTTGGTTTTTCCAGGAGTCATGTGTAGATGTGAGAGTTGGACCAAAAAGAAAGCTCACTGCCAAAGAACTGATGCTTTTGAACTGTGGCATTGGAGAAGACTCTGGAGAGTCCCTTGGACTCCAAGGAGATCAAACCAGTCCATCCTAAAGGAAATCAGTCCTAAATATTCATTGGAAGGACTGATCCTGAAGCTAAAGCTCCAATACTTTGCCTACGTGATGCAAAGAACTGATTTATCAGAAAAGAGCTGGATGCTGGCAAAGATTGAAGGCAGGAGGAGACGTGGGCGACAGAGGATGAGATAGTTGGATGGCATCACCAACTCAATGGACAACGAGTCTGAGCAAGCTCCAGGAGTTGGTGATGGACAGAGAAGCCTGATGTGCTGCAGTGCATGGAGTTGCAAAGAGTCAGAGACAACTGAGCAACTGAACTGATGTAACAATGAATTTAGAGCTGAAAAACATGTACACATGCGAAACTTCAGGAGTTCTTTAAGATGTAACATTTTCGTTATGTAGTATTGCCAACTGTCACTTTATGACTTTATTATAATTTTGCAATTATATGATATGGGAAGCTTCAATAACTTATTAATGCTTTAGGTTACTACAAGGTTTGATTCCCTAAAAATACTCCTGTGAAATAGCATAAATTGGAAAAGAAGAAGAGATGTTTTAAATTGTATGTTCTTCAAGAAAAAAAAAGAACAGTCTTTAAATTTTTTCCAATGACAGAGCTTTATGGTTTATCAGAAACTTTATCATTCCAAATCTGAAAAATTGCTAGTATATAGAGGACAACTGCTATGTTAAAACTGAATTCTTTGAAATATATGTATATAAAATTAAGAAAATCTTCTCCATCCACCCAACATAATTACTGTGTTCTTAAAAATACAAGGTTTGATAAAATAAAATATATTCATATTAAAGGCCCTGGGGAACACTTGATAATTCCACTGATCTGTGTAAACACACCACCTGTTCATAACACACTAGTCATAAATAATTGTAGCTCTTCCCATCCCCAAAATGGAAACATCATTTCAGGAGGAAAGTAAAGCAAGAGACACAACTGTGTCAAGTTGAAAAACAGTCTGAACTCTATTGTGGGACCAGTGTTCTGATGGGCAAACATTTTGCTTTCTTAGGCAGGATTTAAAAACAAATCAAATCACAGATTAATAAGCATAAATGAATTTATCACTTTAAAGCAATAAATTTACATTTTTGTTCAATTAAGTTACATTATATATCAGATCATTTTCACCACAGGCCAATTTCTCAAATAATTTTTCCAATTTCATTTAGTCCGTTCTTAAAATGAGAGTTCTAAAATAATTTAAAACATAGAACTGAACGTATAAAATTAAAGTAACACTTTAAATGCTTCTAGTTTAAGGAGCTAATATCAGGTCATTTTCACCATAGGCCAATTTCTCAACTAATTTTTACAATTTCATTTAGTCCCTTCTTAAAATGAGAGTTCATTTAATTTAAAACATAGAACTGAATGTATAAATTTAAAGTAACATTTTAAATGTTTCTAGTTTAACGTTTTACATCTCTCCTCTAAATGTTTCTATTCAAATGTCCATTGTACATTAAAAAAAAAAAATCTACGCTCTAATAACGTAGCCTAGAAAAGATATGTTTTACTATATGTATTCAACCTATGACACCATGTGTATTAAGTTGCTCAATCATGCCTGACTCTTTGTGGCCCTATGGACTGTAGCCCGCCAGGCTCCTCTGTCCGTGGGTTTCTCCAGGCAAGAACACCTCCTCCAGGGAATCGTCCAGAATCAGGGATTGAACCCGCATCTCGTATGTCTCCNTACTGATATTAATATGACCAACAATGTTTACTTAATTAAAGAAATTTGTTTTTACAATTTTCCAGCAATTTAACTTAACTGTACATTGTCCTAAGTAACCTCAAAGTATTAATAGCCTTTATTCACTCAATGTTCCTTCACGATGTTCAATATTACAGTAGATTATGTACAGTATAACAAAGTAGATGATATATTGTGACATTTCAAATTTATTTGAAAATAATTTCTTACACAGTATTTATTATTAGAGGAGCACTTATAAAATTTCATTCATGTTAGAAACAGAACTATACCTGAACCCCTTACAAGGGCTTTACTTTAAGACCTATGAAGACAAAGTAAATTTTTCATTAATAAAAAGTAATTAAAACAACTAATACTGTGACCAGAATAGGTTGATTCCTTTTAGCAGAGGACAAATCTTAACTTTTAAGCCACATTCACCTACATCACTGTGTTCTATCATATCATCCTGATCCAAAATACAATGTCAAAGTATTTTAATAGTCACCTGAGTACCCCTGTCTTGAAAATTATATTACATATACACACATCATTTGTTACAGATAACAGAAAAAAAGGAACTAGTAAGAATTCTAACTGAATTCTGATTCAAACCATCGAAATTATTTAATCTCTTGGTTTAAAAAGAAAACTTCCCTCAACCCAAAAGGAAAATAAGTTCAAATATACAAACCACCTGGTGTAAAAAAAATTAGAACACTATTTAAGATGTATAAGTATCAGGGAGGACACCAGGAAGATATCCTAACATAGCATCTTATGTAAAGACTAAGTTTTTACCAGTTTTACTTTCTGCTCAGTCAGTGTATCAATTTTTTAATTAAAAACCTTTTTTCCTGATTTTACGTTTTTCTTTTTTTGTTACAGCCCTCAGTTTTATCAGTTTCTTGGCCTTATAAATGTTATCACCAAGACAAAATGTTCCTAACAAAATGTGACTTTCTGAACGTAAAGAAATTAAAAACAGGTCACTTCCTACTGCAAACAAAACTCTGAAGCTCTATTAAACAGGTAGAACATGTCTCAGAATGAGCATTACCTTTCCCAGACTTTTACCCCCACAGTCTATTACATAACTGTCAGTTAATACTAACAGTGAAAATTACAGTTAAAGATCTTAACGAAAACCATTACATTAATCTTGGTGAAAAAACCCAGAATGTATTCAGGAAACTTGTTAAGTGCCATCATCCACTGACTAACTAAAACCTAAGAAGAGGACTTAGAGCAAATATGCAGTTCTGTTAGTTTTGGATGACTGATTTAAGGCTGTACATGGCAGATAAGTCATCTAAAGGCTAAGAGAAAACTATTTAAAAAATAAATTTAGAAAAAAGTATTATGGGGGGGATAAAAAGCAGTAACTTTAACAAATCTTTACAGACCTGTCAGGCTTTTATAAATCTATTTTATCTTATCAAGGGAAAATATTTATAATAACTGAAAGTGAGATGGAATGACTAAATATATAATCTAGGATTATTACTATTATCATCTTATCATTTTCTCTAAATTATGGTTAATTTATACATGTCATTAGATAATGTTACCAAGTCAGTCATGCCCACATGTGTATTTGCCAGTGTACTTACTAGCAGATGGCTGATCAGTCTTAATAAGGGTCCTTATTATAATTATTATGGATCCAGAGTTTCATGGGTTATATCTATAACTACTCATCCACAACCCCCACAACTCATCTGGTGAAACAGTCAAAACACAAGATTTTGTATCTGGAATGGACCTTATCAATCATCGAATCCATTATTCTTATTTTACAGATGAAGCAACTGAGGCCCACAGATAATACTGAATAGCTAGTTCAATGCCAGGCTGAAATTAAGAGTTCTTTTTGACTATTATGTAATTCTTGATTTACGACTTCAAACTAGCTAAACCTAACTAAGCCCAAATTTATTACAAAATAAAAGAATGACAGCATCTCCAACCAAAAAAGCTAGTAAGAGTAATGGTTTACAAATACTTAAGTTTCTATGACATTTAGAAGGTGATAGTAAAACTCCAGCTCACCTATTAAGACCAGAGGATGAACATGGGAATGCATCAAGTTACAAAATGGAGCTAATACACTTATTTCTGATACAAGTTTAACCTGTTCCCTGCAGTCCATATATGAACACTGTGTGTAAATCATGGAGCAAAAAGTAACAATTAAATCACATTAATAAAGAGTTAAAAGAGACCAAAAAAACAACTTCTGGCATGTTACCGAATGCATTACACAGCATAAAGTGTTGCAGTCATTGAGCTAAAAAAAAAAAAAGCATATCTGTCCTATTTGATTCTTTAGTGATAAAAGCTGCAATGAGTTTTATAGATGGACTTGATACAGATAAGACAAGAGTAAAACTCTGTGAGAAGTATGCCATTTTTCCCCTCCAATTTCCCTGCTCTATAAGAGAGATAATTATGATGATGATGACAATAAGCAAGGATTTGAAAACAAAGGGGAATATTTCTTTCTTGTTTGCATTATTTCATAATGTATTGCACTTTTTAATGTGTCTGATATGCAAAGGAAATATGTTAGTCATAAAATACTTATTTCTTTGCCATAATTTCTTTAGCCTCATTATGCAAAAAAAAAAAAAAAAAAAGGACAAGCCAGCTTAAAACTACTAACAATTTCTGGGACATGTTTATAAAAATACACAACTCTGTATGAATTCACAATGTGTTGGTTTTATTTTTTCTGTTGCACGTTAAGGTCACATATATGTACTATAACAGAAAACGTTTATGAAGTGTACTACTTAAAATGATCCCAGCTGTCGTGTATCTATAGCATTTCAGGAAACACTGCTCTAAAATATAAGTGAGGTTATGTATCAGAACAAAGCTCAAAGCCAAGACAGATAACGTTAAACTCATGACTTAAGAGGTTAAGAAAAGAATTTTAAAAAGCAATGCCTGGCTTAACCTAAGACAGCTATGTGCTTCTACCTGCTTCTGCATGCAGTCTGTTGCAATATGTTATGATTAAAAAAAACTAATTTCTCATATATGTAGTTGGAAAAGTATCTTAATATCCTTTGCAGATAATTCTGTACATTCTGTTTTGACACCACAGCAAAGCTCAACAAGTAGTAACTTGTCCTAAAGGTTAGCTGCAATGTGTAAGCATCTTTTTTCATACTGTTAACATTAAAATCCATTTGTCTAGTCTATACTTTGAACAGATCTTGTATCAAATCATAATTGTCTAAAAACATGTACTGGTCATTTGGAAAAGATCTTCCAAAAGTTGACACATTTCATTTTAAAGTGACACCAGTTAGTATTACCTCTGGTCTTAAAAGAAAACTGTTAAATAGTGGGAAGCTGACAAGCTTACAACGGCAGATAGAAGTTTTTCCAAATTCTAATTTCCATTTAAAAGCTCATAATTTTTTTTATTGGAAACTAATATTGTCAGTTGCTTAAGTGATATTCTGTTCATTTTTGAGAATATGTCTACTGAAGTACAGTGGATATCCAGCATATTTTATAGACATTATACATCTAACACACAGGTCATAGTCTGTCAGTCAGTTCCTGTGAGTCAAAAAACACAAAAAGCTATTTATATGTAGGCCCATCACTGAGAAAATCTGGCAACTATCAGTATACTTTAAGTAAGATGGAAGAACATTAAAGAAGTATTTGTAAGCTGGGCAATTCAAGGCCATACTTTTTATAGAAAATATAAAATAATTTTCAAGAAAGGTATTTCCAACTTTCCAAACTTGTATTATGGTCACTTTAAGTCATTTTCTCCTTGTGAGGTGGGGAGTGGGGAAGCTGATAGTGATGATTTCAACAGTCAAGACTTTAGTCAATTTGATTCTGCCAACAGGGTTAACCTGAAGGCAGGCTTCCTTCTGCTCCACTATTAACTTCAAGTAATTTGACCTTCCTGAAACATATGACTGCTGTCACCCATGGGCAACTGAGTGTAATTGAGGACTTGATCCTTGCAGAAATCACTGGCGTGGTCTTCTCCTTCATGGACTGGATATGCAACTGTTGAAGAGCACTGGAGTTTAGGAAAAGGAAGAAAACTAGGCCATTCTGGGAGGCCCTCAGCATTTCCAACACTGTGGAATCCTGAAAGAAGATTAACATCAGCCTAGTATTACTGATCCATACTTCCCTAGCCTCTCAGAATAAATGGGTGGATTGAGTCTCCCTACAAAGAATACAGAGAGAACAACAAATAAAACAAAACATAAATAAATTTAACAGTCTAAACATATTAGGGAAAGTTTCTACAAGGAAGAGCTAAAACCAAAAAAATTTCCAGAACTCCAATGGAATCTATGCTGATTTTGATGACTAATTAACTGATGGCCAATATTAAGGTCTATCTGTATAGATTCTAATAAATTTTAACTTTTGCCATGGTGGTGGTGGTGTAGTCACTAAGTCATGTCCAACTCTTGCGACCCCATGGACTGTATGCTGCCAGGCTCCTCTGTCCGTGGGATTCTCCAGGCAAGAATACTGGAGTGGGTTGCCATTTCCTTCTCCAAACTTTTGCCATAGATGGTATCAAATTTATAATATGCATTATGTATCTGATAAATTAAAAATTTCTAAAGTCAAATTTCCACCTTGTTTTTCCAGTTACTAAGAAATTTGTTGAGTACCTAAAAAAGTAATTTGCATATACCACAAGATTGCCTGCTGCAATGCTAATCATGTGACATACTCAAGACATGTACACATTTTTGTAGAATGCAAGAATAATTAAAATTAATTATTTGATAAAATTTTACAGCAGAGACTTTTGTAAGAGATGTCTAGATGGCATTTCCAACTATTCTCTGAATTCCATCCTACAATATATTAAAACTCCTTAATTATACCCCTTGCCAGTTAATTCCTATGCATCCCTGAATTCAAAGGTCACCTCCTCAAAGAAACCTTCTCAAACTATCCACCCTCAGTTTATGAAATTCCCAACCATTCACACAAAGAACTCTACTTTTCAAATTTAAGCAAGCAAAGTTGAGTACCTGCTCTGACGCTTCTCTACTAGATTACAAGCTCCGTGATTACAGGGACTGTATCTTTCTTGCTTATAATTTTATCTCCTCACATAGAACTCAATAAATACTGCTAAAAGAATGAAAGACTAATGAAATGATTCAACTATTTATAACTAGAATAAGAAAATATTATTTTTTGGCCTTTCAACAAGATCAATTATATATACTGTTTCTCCTTGCCATCTTTTCATCAATAAACTTACCTGTTGTATGTCCTTTTCTCAAATGGAACTTAACATATACTCAGTCCTAAATTCAAATCTCCCAATTAGAATAAAGCACCTACAGGACAGAAACTATGTCTTATTGGAACTTCTGATTCTTAGAATATTCTGACTTCGAAAATCTTAAAAAAAAAAAAAGTGCTTACTTACCGTGACCACATTCTTTAATTCCCTCTTACTTGCCTTTTCTCATCACATCTGTCCAACAAATAGGATGGACATACCTTCTTTGCAAAATTTATGTTAGTTCTGCTGCTACATCTCCCTATCAAAGTCACCTGTGCCATAATTAATATATTCTACATCTTGAGGAATAAAAATGACTGATTTTACCAGAGTAAAGGTTAAAAATTCATGTGAGGACAGATAAATGATTCATCTAAATTATATTATATGTGGGAAATAAGCATATTTTTTTAAACAAATGACTCTTATCACAGCATCCTTTTAAATTAAAAAATACTTAAGATTCCTACTTTCGATAAGAATACAATAAGTCAAAGCAAACACAAGGCAACAACCAGAAAAGGCTGGCTAAATTTTTGTTTGTTTTTTAGTTTTTAGTTTTTGGCTATGTCGTGGGGCATGTGAGATCTTAGTTCCCTGACCAGGGATCAAACCCATGATCCCTGCATTGGAAGCATGGAGACTTAACCACTGGACTGCAAGGGAAGTCCCTGGATAAGTTTTAAAATCTTATTTGCAAAAGTATCAGAGAGCTGTGGGAACCATAAAGACTTATAAAGCAAGGAGAAGAGTTCAGAGTAGAGCTGATGATCTCCAATTGCCTTTTTGTTTCCAAACTCACCAATTTCTGACCTAGGGCATGGGCTATAGATTGGGATTGGCCCAGGCAGGGAATATCTGATGGGTGAAAAAGAAACTCACCAAGATCATAAACTTGAGAAAACTGTAGTTTAGGACATGAAAGCCTGACAGAGAGAGGGAACTTGCCTCAAGTACGTAACTAATCAGTACACTTGCTCCTCAAGACATCTGCCAGGTTTTAAAGGTACATGGGTGGCAGGAGGCTACAGAGTAGCCTGAGAACCTTTGAAAAGCAGAGCTGATTTCCAGCAGCTTTTCAGTGCTGAGACAGATCAGCCAGGTTCTCAATCAAAACCACCAGGCCTTAGTAACAAGATCAACTACAGCTTTAGAGAAACTACTGGAAGTGTACCCAAGCCCAACTGAAATGTGAAAGTTAAAAGTGTTAGTCATTCAGTGTGTCTGACTCTTTGCGCCCCATGGACTATAGCCTGCCAGGCTCCACTGTCCATGGAATTTCACAGGCAAGAATATTGGAGTGGGTTGCCATTTCCTTCTCCAAAGGATCTTCCTGGCCCAGGGATCGAACCCAGGTCTCCTGCATTGCAAGCAGATTATCTACCGTTTGAGCAACCAGAGAGGCCCACCCAAGCCCAAATTCGGCTCACTTCCTGACCAGACTAAGGTACTCAGCCACTAACCTATCTGCCTAATGGAGAAAAGGAAGAATCCTCTCCAGTCAGGGATGATGTCATCTGAAATGAAATCTTTAAGCTTCTTTTATACAAACAATATTCAGTATATAATGAAAATAGGCAAGAAAACATGATAACCATGAGAAAAAAAGCCAAACAACAGAACATACTCACAGATCATTCAGATACTGGATTTATAAATCAAGGACTTTATAAATAATCTGTTTTAAACAGTTCATTTCTGAATTTAAAATTAAACAATAAGTACTGAAAAAGATTATTTTGACTTTTAAACACCTTTCTAATATTAAGGCAAAAAAAACCTATATGGATTGCAGTGACGTTTGTTGTTTAGAAGAAAGTAGCATTTTATTTATTTTCTCATATCATAATCTTACTGGTTGAGGGGAGTATTACTAACTTTGATTGCTTTTTTGTACTGTGCTTGTGCTCCGTACAATTATTATTTTGGGAAATGATTGTAAACTAATAAATGTTTTACATTTCCTGAAAGAAATAATAAAGAATTAAGTCAAGAACTTTAAAACAACTATGATTAATGTCTCAAGAAAAACCTGGGTAGAAATGAGCATAATAGCTGAAAGAATAAAAAAAATTTTTTAATCCCCAAATTTGTGAAAACAAATGAAGTAGATATTACACAACTTAAGAATGTAATATATGAAATTAAGAGTTCAAGGAATGAATTTACTAGCAGACTGGACATAAAAAAGGCTAGGACTGGTATTCTCAAAAATTATTGGTGTTCTCTATAGAAAATACCAAAGCATGTTAAGAGAAAAGGGAAAAGAGTGTTAACATGTGTGAGGGATGCAGAACATATGTAAGGTTACAGTCTCAGAAGAAGATGAACAGAATGGGATGAAGCAATATCTGAACAGATAATAGCTGAGGAAACTCTCCCAAACTAATAAAGCAAAAACAATCCACAAATGCAATAAGTTCAGCAAACTCCAAGCTGAATAAACACAAAGAAAACCGTATCTAGGCTCATTATAGAAAAACGAATGGAAATCGAAGACTTAGGGGGAAAAAACTTTAAAGATACCAATAGGAAAAGAGGCAAATTACTTCAAAAAAAGCAACAAAAACAGCTGATTTTCCATCTGAAAAGACTGAATCCAGAATACATAAAGCACAGTCTCCAAGCCAAACAAATGATTGTTGATGTGAACTTGCAAAAATTAACAAAATTTGATGAAGTGAAAGTCTAAGAAATCTTTTATCCTGAAAGACTTCAAATATAAAACTAAAGAAGCTGCTATGAACAAAACACAGATGTATTTGACCATAAAAAGAAATAATATAAGTTGGCAGGCTCACCTGAACAAAGACAGTCTAACACTATAATCAAGAGGAAAGGGTGGTAAGACACATTTATTCCACAGTCACATAGGCACTGGGACATCCCTAACTTTGGTTTCTGATTAGAGATGCTCTGAGGAGATCTACGGTTAATGGCTAGTACACTAAGACAATCACTGGAGAAAAGTTGCTGTAAGCATGAAAGTGAAAGTTGTTCAGTTGTATTCGACTCTTTGCAACCCCATGAACTATATAATCCATGGAATTCTCCAGGCCAGAATACTGGAGTGGGTAGCCTTTCCCTTATCCAGGCGATCTTCCCAACCCGGGAATTGAACCCAGTCTCCTGCATTGCAGGGAGACTCTTTACCAACTGAGCTATCAGGGAAGCTGTAGGCATATGGGTTAGTAAATCACACACACAAGCAAAAATGAGAGGTATTCATTTGGGGAACTGTGAAATAACAAAAAAAAAAACCCCCACACACATATATATATGTATATATGTACACACACAGACACATACACATACACACACAGATCTCTGTCTCTAGTTTTAGTACAGAGCTCCTAAAACTGTTGCAATCAACTAAGTGATAAGAGCACTAGGAGCATCTTCTTTGCTTCAAGCATTTTGTTTGGTCTTTGACCCTAGTTCCTGACACAGATTTCGGGATTTCCCGCGTGATGGGAGCATCTTTTCTTCCAATGAAGCAATGTTTGGTGGACTCCTGGATGGCAGCTAATCACAGAAAGACCAAGCTATGACTAGAAGTTTGAAATTTTCAGCCCCATCCCCTCCCTTTCAGGAGAGAAGGGCTGGAAACTGAGTCGATGATATCTACAAAGTATCCACATTGACTACATATAATGTAGTCAATGAACAATCATGCCTACATGATATGAAGTTTCTACAAACATCCCAAAGGTACAAGGTTCAGAAAGCTTCCAGGTTACTAGAAGAGTGGTGTGCCTAGAGAGGGCAGGGATGCTCTACTCCTTCTCATATACCTTTGCCTTATGTATCTCTTCCATCCAAATGTTCATCTGTTTATCATATCCTTCTATAACAAAGCAATAAACATTAAGTGGTTCCCCGAGTTCTCTGAGCTACTCTAGCAAATTACAAAACCCAAGGAGGGGATCATGGGAACTCTGATTTAGAGCCATTAAGTCAAAAGCACAGATGATAACTGGGGATTAAATTCTGAAGTGGGGGGGACTGTTGAGCCAGTCTCATGGGAATAAATCCTTAACTTGCAGTATCTGACCTAACTCCAAATAGGCAGTGCCAGAACTGAGAGGAATTATAGGACATTTTAGCTGGTATCACAGAGAATTACTTGGGAGCTGGGTGTGGAAGGCCTATATACATTTGGTGATCAGAAGTGTCAGAAATAGAAGTATTCTGGGTGAGTAGTAAGGGAGAGAAACACAGAAGAAGTGGATTTTTCCTACTCAGGAACTGTATTCAGAAATTATACCCACCTCTAAGTTGAAATGTCTCCCATACAAGGAATTTGTGCTTTTATCAAATTCCTCCATTATAACTACAAATCACATAATATACATCAGTTTGTATCCACTTTTGAAACACAGCTTTGAAATCTACCTGAGTTACACCACAATCTGTCCCAGTTAATTTTTCATGGTGACCTCAGACCCGGGAACATACCTAATATCTTCTATTTACTAAATAGGTTAAAATAAGTTAATAATTATCTGTGTCATATTGGGCACTGACAAACTTCTTAGCCTCTGAAACCACACTGGAAAACACCATCTTCATTCCCTGTTCTCAGTGGTTTTCATACAGTATCTGCATTTTATCTCAAAACCACTGAAATTCATCTTCACAAATATAGAACATCAAAAGGAAGGTAGTGAGATCTAACACTGTAATTGTGAACTATTTAGCACTAGTAGTTTGAACAGTTTCCAACAGGTGTCAAGTAATGCTGTATTTCCTTTGGAAATGTAAAATACCTCGGTGCACAGTTTGGGCACCTCAGACACATAAGATATTAACAATGACTATCCTATAAAGCAATGAATAAAAAGAGATTAACAGAGATTGAACAAGTAATAGATAATGGGCAAATATGAGAAAGAGAGTGAGGGACAGACAGGAGGTTTGTGACACCAAGTGTGAGCAACAAAGAGAGCTTAGAACACAGCAGAAAGAACAACAACAACAAACCCACAAAGACAAAAAGAGACAGAGACAGACAGTGAGATGGTGAGAGGGAGACAGATGCACAAAGAGAGAAAAACAGATAAGGAAAGACAAAATGATGAACAAGAGACAAACTGTCAGACGAAGAGGAAAGAGCAGACAGAGCGAGAGACAGACAGTCAAGGACAGGGAGATACTGATGGGGAGAGAGAAGACAGAAGAGATGACAGAAAAGGCAGACAAAGAAGACAGAAAAAGATCGATGGGGTAAACACAGAAAAGAGGATCGGAAGAGTCAAGATGGCATTTAGAAAGACAGGGAGAGAGAAAGGGGTCAAGAGTGAGTCAGGGAGACAAGGAGAAACTATCAGGAAGAAAGAGAAAGACTGGCAAGGACAGATCCAGTTATTAGGACAAAGCAGTAGATGAAAGGGAAAGGACAAAGAAAGAGACACAGAGAAGCAGTGAGCACACAAGGGGAAGAAAAAGGAAAGCACACAGGAAGAAAGGAAATCGGGGAGGGTAGGAGAAGAAAGAACAGGCTTCCCCTCATACCACCTCCACCCAGGGGAACAGGGATTTTATTCATCAGTTCATTCACTACTTAAAGCATGATCCCTACAGTCTACTAGTGCATAAAAAAGAACCAGGAATTAGCATAACCATTCATAATGCAGAGCAGTGCACTCCAGGGTTTTCTCTGGCCACAAGGGAAACATTCTCTCTGTATATTATTAGCAAATACAATCTACACTCTTACTTCAGATATTAATATTCTCACTGACATAATTTCATAGTTTTGTGAGCTTCCAAGGGTCTCTGCCCCAAGCAACCAATCTAATGCACCAATAATTCGCTTTTCCTAGAAAGACTCTACCACTATAAAAGTACACAGAAAGCAATTTTAAAAGAGGAAATTATTAAATTCTAATGTGTTATGTTTTCAGGACAAACCAGCTATGTATACTCTCAAAATGTATTATAAAATTAGCATTAGTTTGAATTTTTAACTATTTATTGAAATTTTAAAATTAATAAAGCAGAAAATAGAGAAGAATATAAGCCTCNTTCTAATGTGTTATGTTTTCAGGACAAACCAGCTATGTATACTCTCAAAATGTATTATAAAATTAGCATTAGTTTGAATTTTTTAACTATTTATTGAAATTTTAAAATTAATAAAGCAGAAAATAGAGAAGAATATAAGCCTCAATGTGCCCAATGCCTAGTTTCAACAATGATTAACATTTTGCCAATATTATCATCAGGGCTTTGCTGGTGGCACAGTGGTAAAAGAATCCGTCTGCCATGCAGGAGACCTGGGTTCGATCCCTGGGTCAGAAATATCCCCTAGAGAAGGAAATGGCAACCCTCCAGTATTCTTGCCTGGGAAATCCCATGGACACAGAAGCCTGGTGGGCTACCATCCATGGGGTCACAAAAAAGTTGCACACAACTCAGAGACTAACAACAACATTAACATCATCATTATATTTAAAAACATGAAATAAGAAATAAAATTCAATATATGCACAACTTCTTTATTGTTCCATAATTTTTAAATGCACTTAAACATACTGGACTTTAAATTATTTTACTGCTAATCATTATGAAATTATCATATATTTAATTTTTCCAGAATTAGAACCTCTGTTCTTAGATTCAATAAGTCTATGTCTACCCATTTCCTGGGTATCTATATACCCCGGTATTCTAAGTATTTTATAAATGCAGATTATTCAAACTCTATTCCAGGAAAAAAAAAAGTATTACCATCTAACGGCCAAAATTACATTGAAAAATTAAGTTGGAAAGTACATGATAGTTTGTCTAATCCAGGGGTTCTCACACTTGGTTTCACATTATAATGAGTTGAAGAGTTTTAAAATATACAGATGCCCAAGTCCCAAGATTCTGATTTAGTCAACTTGGGTTGCAGCCTGTACACTGAGGGAGTTTTCTGTTTTCAATGTTCCTCAGGTGATTCTAATGTGCAGTCATGGTTAAAAATCACTAACCTCATCCAGATTCCCACCATTTACAAAAGTTTCTCAAATATCTGTGTGAGGTAACCACCTGATAACCAATTTGCAAACTCACTATATATCAATCAGTTTAATTTTAGGGCAATATTTAATTATTTGAAAGTTTTAACAAGCAAAATATGCCACTCCATAACCACCAATCCAACTTCTACCTTATCCAGTCATATAAAATAATTCTTATTCTTATTCATCATCAGAGCTACTCTAAGTATTCTATGCCAAACCGTTCTTCATTCATTTACCCTTACAATGGTTTTAAAACTCATTCCCATACACTAGTGGTTCATTTCTAGAAAAGTTCAATATCCTTTTAAAAAAACTGTACCTATAACCATTCATAATATTCCAGGAAAAAGATGGTCTGATTAAGGCTCTGCACAGTAGTAGTATCACTTTTTTTGTTCTATACAATTTATAGAAAGTTTTATCTTACTACTGGCTCAAATCAGAGACAGGAAATCCCTAGATATTTTTATATTAACTGTAATTGTGTTCCCATTCTTCCACCCTACAGATTTTTTAAATTTCACATCTAGTCCATCCTATTGCATTTAACAGTAGTGTACTGGTAAATGTTCTCCAATGTGGTGGTACTAATCAGCATTTGCCAGTTTTTGTAACGTAAATACTCCCATCATGGCCAATTTTAAGCTACCAACACTGAACACAAGATTGGGAAGAGATGAAGAAAATCATCACAAGCCTGTGTGAGACAATTTCAGCATATCACTAAATGTAACTCAATTCTTAACTGGAAGTTTCCATCACAATCTTTAGAATCCTGTTTTCAAAAAAATTTTCCCAACCTAGTGCATCCTGAAGATTTTGATGCAGTATATACACAGACTGGAATCCAAGTTTTTTTTTATATTTTGAACAATCTCCAGGTGGTTCTGAGGCACATAGTCAGGTAAAATCCATCAAGATCTTTTGAACACATCAAGATTTTTTAGGTCTCTTCCAGCAAGAAAAACAACTTTTTAAATTGCTTCATGAAACAAAAGTTTTAAATCATGACTTGTTTTCATTAAAATAATTACTGAAAACATTAATCTAAAACTTTCCCTTACAGTTGGACAAACCTGTCAATACTTTATTATATGTATTTCAATCACCTACACATACCCCTAAATATCATATCATTCATTGTATATCTTTCCTTCCTGTCCGCAGGCATAGCATAATAGGTTTAAAAACTGTCTTCCTGAGATTGTATGCCTATAGCATTCTCCTATTCAATTATGAGAACTAACTCCAGAAGAAAATTAGGTGAGTTTGCAATTATTTGCTTTTATGAACCAATATGCACTCCTAGAAGATGAGAAAATTACCAAACACGCAGAAATAATCCACTTAAGGAAGGTCCACTTCTGGGTAGGAAGAGTAGCTGGAGGCCAAGCAGCACCCCCATATTAAGCTGAATAATATATATAATAATCACTATTACAGAAGCGAACAGCTGCTGAAAGAGCAAAAACTAAAGGTAAAGGACCTAATTTCAGAGAGGGAAGAACCTTAGAGAGATAAGTTTACCTTCTCT
Source organism: Neotragus pygmaeus (assembly GCA_006410875.1). Taxonomy (NCBI): domain Eukaryota; kingdom Metazoa; phylum Chordata; class Mammalia; order Artiodactyla; family Bovidae; genus Neotragus; species Neotragus pygmaeus. Next base: position 1,187,398 of record SJYV01041481.1, on the reverse strand, counting down.
ATGCCTTGTACATTTGTTATTTGATGCTCCTGCAATGAAGCCAAGAACCTAGACCTCATACATGCAGAGGACTGCTTCTGGGAGCCAGATAAACAGACAAAAGGTTACATTTCAAGAAACTAAGAAAATAAAATTAAACCCCAACAAGGAAGAAAAGAAAATAAAGAAAAGAGCACAAATCAATAAAATACAATCAGGCAAACAATAAAGACAATCAATGAAACCAAAATGTGGTAGCTTGAAGAGATCAATAAAATTGATAAATCTTTATTGATACTGACCAGGAAAAAAGAATATATAAATGTTCAATACCAAAATTAAAGAGGCTATAACTAGAGATCCAGGAAACATTAAAAAGTTACTAAGGGACTAAAATGAACACATTTTGTAAATAAATCGGACAACTTACAGGCAAGGATCAAATTCCTTGAAAAATTTAAAACTACCAAAGCTTACACAAGAAGAAATATATCTATACTACCTAAGCAAAAAACTGAACTTATAACAAAGAGACAAAAATTTTCACATACAGAAAACTATATGGCTAGATAATTTCATTGGTAAATATTATGAAATATTTAAGAAAAAAATACTACTTCTATATAAACTCTTCTACAACATAAAAGAGGGAGGGGTGTGTTAGTTGCTCAGTCATGTCAGACTCTGCGACCCCATGGACTGTAGCCCACCAGGCTCCTCTCTCTCGGTGGAATTCTCCAGGCAAGAATACTGGAGTGGCTAGCCATTCTCTTCTCCAGGGGAGCTTCCTAACCCAGGAATCAAATCCAGGTCTACTGCACTGCAGGCGAATTCTTTATTGTCTGAGCCACCAAGGAAGCCGCCTCCCTCCTCCTTTTTGGGACAAGTCTCAATTGATTCTATAAGACCAACTTTATCCGATCCTCAAATGAAAGATAATATAAAAAAGAAGCTATAGACCAACATACCTCATGAACAAAGACATGAAAATCTTTCACTCAATTTTAGCAAATCTAATTCATCAATATATTAAAAAATAATGCCAACACCAAGTAGTAGTCACCCCAGTAATGCAAAGTTGCATTTAACATTTAAAAATAAATCAATGTAATTCACCCATATTAACAAAATAAAGAAGAAAGAAAGTACAATTAACTGGTGCAGGAAAAAAAAAATTGACAAACTCCAACATTTGTTGCTGATAAAAATCACTCAGTAAATTAGGAAGAGAAGGCAACTTTCTCAATACGTTAGAACATCAACACACACCTACATCAACCCATTCCACCACTGTCTCCATACTTCTAAGATTTACTGAAAATGAAAGAATTACTTCTTCAGAGTGATATTTAGGAAGTATATGAGAGACCTAAAAAAATGGATGCAATAGTAATAACTATAACAATGGCTTTGGCATAGTCAATAAAGCAGAAATAGATATTTTTCTGGAACTCTTGTTTTTTCAATAATCCAACAAATGATGGCAATTTGATCTCTGGTTTCTCTGCCTTTTCTAAAACCAGCTTGAACATCTGGAAGTTCACGGTTCATGTACTGCTGAAGTTTGACTTGGAGAATTTTGAGGTTTACTAGCATGTGAGATGAGTGCAACTATGTGGTAGTTTGGCATTGCCTTTCTTAGGGCTTGGAATGAAAACTGACCTTTTCCAGTCTTGTGGCCACTGCTGAGTTTTCCAAATTTGCTGGCATATTGAGAAGCACTTTCACAGCATCATCTATTAGGAAATAGCTCAACTGAAATTCCATCACCCCTACTAGCTTTGTTTGTGAGTGATGCTTCCTAATGCCCACTTGACTTTGCATTTCAGGATATCTGGCTCTAAGTGAGTGATCATACCATCGTGGTTATCTGGGTTTTGAAGATCTTTTTTTGTATAGTTCTTCTGTGTATTCTTGCTCTTCTTAATATCTTCTGCTTCTGTTAAGTGCATACCATTTTTGTCCTTTATTGAGCCCATCTTTGCATGAAACGTTCCCTTATCTCTTAATTTTCTTCACGAGATCTCTAGTCTTTCCCATTCTATTGTTTTCCTCTATTTCTTTGCACTGATCACTGAGGAAGGCTTTCTTATCTCTCCTTGCTATTCTTTGGAACTCTTTATTCAAATGGGTGTAACTTTCATTTTCTCCTTTGCTTTTTGCTTCTCTTCTTTTCACAGCTATTTGGCCTCCTCAGTCATTTTGTATTTGCATTTATAATTTGGAGAAGGCAAAGGCATACCATTCCAGTACTCTTGCCTGGAAAATCCCATGGATGGAGGAGCCTGGTAGGTTGCAGACCATGGGGTCGCTAAGAGTCGGACACAACTGAGCGACTTCAATTTCACTTTTCACTTTCATGCATTGGAGGAGGAAATGGCAACCCACTCCAGTGTTCTTGCCTGGAGAATCCCAGGGACGGGGGAGCCTGGTGGGCTGCCATCTATGGGGTCCTGCGGAGTCAGACATGACTGAAGCGACTTAGCAGCAGCAGCAACAATAAATTAGAATTACACTGTTTCACTTTGCAAACTGCATCATTACCTATTTGTGAAACAAGCTCACTATAAGGGCTTAATAACAGGTAAGCCTTGTGNCTGCGGAGTCAGACACGACTGAAGCGACTTAGCAGCAGCAGCAACAATAAATTAGAATTACACTGTTTCACTTTGCAAACTGCATCATTACCTATTTGTGAAACAAGCTCACTATAAGGGCTTAATAACAGGTAAGCCTTGTGATAAATTTCTTCTTTTCCTCTGTACTGACTCACATCTCATTTTAAAAACATTCTGAGATTCTAAAACTCAAGTGAGTCTAATTCCACTCTTAACAAAATGTTTGGAAAGCCAACGGTACTTATTAGCCTCTGAGTGAAAGGTCTTGTAAATTTATCATGTGCTTTGCTGATCAACAAAATTAATCAGTTGGCATTCACTAAATCCTCAAAGCAAAGCAAAGGAGACATAACAAAGTTTAAGTCGCACTGCTGCCAGTCTCAATAAGCTAATAGTCTATTTGGAGAGACAAATAAATATTTACATAAACATGAGGTTTTAAACTTTAACAACAAATAAAGAACTATCAAAAGTTCATCCTAATAAGTTATATACATGCTACACAAAGCCAGCTACATTATTTGATCTCAAAACTGGCTCACTCTCTTTAGTCCTATTTCTTAGACAAAACTGTTTATACCATCATGAGATCCCACCTACTAACTCTCTCATCTACCAGTCTACAAATTTTCTCTATACTACTATTTTACACTTTTGCATAATGTTATGTTTATAAATTATGTATACTCACATCTGCTCAAGTCTCTCTACATCTTCCTCTATAATGTTTGTCTCCCTTTGGCTGACCACTCACATCTTTTTCTATGTGCTTAAGGATCATACATATGAGGATTTTTCTGAGACAATTCAATACAAAACTTTAGGCAATAGTCTGAAAGTCTCTGGCCTTTGTCACTGTATTTAAGGATTAATCTCATTGGATCACTGAGATGTGGCCAAGTCAGCTGCCTAACAGTACCCCACAATTTTACTAAGACATTTTTATAATGGCCTAGCTACTATGTATCAGAAACCATATTACAAAGCAAGATGAAGCTGAATAAAATAAAGCTCTACCTTTAACACATTCTTGAATTATTAGAAGAAAACTTCAAGCACAAAAATAATTATGATAATATTGTTAGTACTATAAGAAAATTACGCATAAAACTTTCATACGACAAATGAAGAAAGATTAGAAAAAGATATGTCATTTGGCTGGGAATAGGAAGTTTTTGGTTACATTTCAAGAGAAAGGGCATTCTAAAATCACAGAACCAGGATGCACAAAATCAAAAAGGCAAAAGTAATTGGTTTGTCACAGTCAGAACTGGACAAGGAACAACAGACTGGTTCCAGATAGGAAAAGGAGGATGTCAAGGCTGTATATTGTCACCCTGCTTATTTAACTTATATGCAGAGTACATCACGAGAGACGCTGGGCTGGAAGGAGCACAAGCTGCAATCAAGATTGCCAGGAGAAATATCAATAACCTCAGATATGCAGATGACACCACCCTTATGGCAGAAAGTGAAGAGGAACTAAAGAAAGAGCCTCCTGATGAAAGTGAAAGAGAAGAGTGAAAAAGATGGCTTAAAACTTAACATTCAGAAAACTAAGATCATGGCATCCGGTCCCACCATTTCATGGCAAATAGATGGGGAAACAGTGTCAGACCTTATTTTGTTGGGCTCAAAANATAAGGATGGTATCATCTGCATATCTGAGGCTATTGATATTCTTCCCTGCAATCTTGATTCCAGCTTGTGCTTCATCCGGCATCTCTCGTGATATACTCTGCATGTAAGTTAAATAAGCAGGGTGACAATATACAGCCTTCACATACTCCTTTCCCACTTTGGAACCAGTCGGTTGTTCCATGTCCAGTTCTAACTGTTGCTTCTTGACCTGTATACAGGTTTCTCCGGAGACAGGAAAGATGGTCTGCTATTGCCACCTGTTTAAGAATTTTCCACAATTTGTTGTTGTCTACACAGTAAAAGGTTTTAGCGTAGTCAGTGAAGCAGAAGTAGATGTTCTTCTGGAACTCTCTTGCTTTTTCTATGATTCAGCGGCCATTGGCAATTTGATCTCTGTTTCCTTTGCCTTTTCTAAATCCAGCTTGAACATCTGGGAGTTCTCAGTTCATGTACTCTTGAAGCCTAGCTTGGAGAATTTTGAACATTATTTTGCTAGCATGTGAAATGAGAGCAACTGTGCGGTAGTTTGAACATTCTTTGGCATTACCCTTCTTTGAGATTGGAATGAAAACTGACCTTTTCCAGTCCAGTGGCCACTGCTGAATTTTCCAAATTTGCTGGCATATTGAATGCAGCCCTTTCACAGCATCATCTTTTAGGATTTGAAATAGCTNAGTGGATGTTGGCAATTTGATCTCTGTTTCCTCTGCCTTTTCTAAAACCAGCTTGAACATCTCGAAGTTTGCGGTTCACGTATTGCTGAAGCCTGGTTTGGAGAATTTTGAGCATTACTTTACTAGCATGTGAGATGAGTGCAATTGTGTGGTAGTTTGAGCATTCTTAATAAGGTATAAAAAAGAACAACTAACAAAAGTTAATTTGTAAGGTAACAAAATAAGTTAACAAATTCTGCAAAAAGTTGAAAATTCACTTCATTACATTTATCAATAGAAAGCTTTTATTTATATAATAACCACTAATAAAATGAATAAACACTGTATTCTTTAATGGTTGTTATTCCATTAATGGCACTAATAACTGTGTCTCTGAATTTAATCTCTACTCACTTTCTTCCAAACACTGGCTCACTATTCACCAATATTCTATGCATCTGTCACCATCCACTAAATTACCTAACTAATGTTTACAGTAACTTACAAGTCAGACAGTCTCTAAAGGCCAAAGTTATCAAGAAACAACTTTTAGCAAGCAACACCCAGTGCACTCCTAATTTTAATTACTTGTTAAAGACTTCAGTTAATTAAAAAGTAACCACAATAAACACGAACCTACTCAGTGTTCCATAGTTATAAACTTGGAATTGTCTCGAGGAGGTATAGATACTTGTATTTCAAACTAAATAAGTGTAATTAAAAAACCCAGACCATAAAAATGTTTTCAATTATTCATATCAAAAATATTGTTACATATATCTGTATTACTGGGGGCTTCCCTGATAGTTCAGTTGGTAAAGAATCCGCCTGCAGTGCAGGAGACCCCGGTTCAATTCCTAGGTTGGGAAGATCTGCTAGCGAAGGGACAGGCTCCAGTATTCTTAGGCTTTCCTTATGGCTCAGCTGGTAAAGAATTCGCCTGCAAGGCAGGAGACCTGTGTTCAATTCCTGGGTTGGGAAAATACCCTGGAAAAGGAAAGGCTACCCACTGCAGTATTCTGGCCTAGAGAATTTAATGGACAATATAGGTCATGGGGTCGCAGAGACTCGAACACGACAGAGCAACTTTCACTTTCAGTATTATTTTAGCAAAATAAAGTACATTCTCTTCTTATCATTGTAAGTGGCAAGGAAAAAGGACAGCTTCCCAAGTTAATTAACTTAAATTTAATAAATTAATAAATTAATTAAAGTTAATTAACTTTAAATGTCAAAAGACCAATCCCCCTTCACTCAGACTGAAACTCTTCAAAGAAACTCATGNTTCTTATCATTGTAAGTGGCAAGGAAAAAGGACAGCTTCCCAAGTTAATTAACTTAAATTTAATAAATTAATAAATTAATTAAAGTTAATTAACTTTAAATGTCAAAAGACCAATCCCCCTTCACTCAGACTGAAACTCTTCAAAGAAACTCATGCTTCCAAATTACTTCATATATCTACTTACATTAGTGACTAACCTAAACTTCCATATTTAGCCCCTGCATTAAATGCCAGAATGAAAATAAGCTTAGAGTCACACTGTACACAGAAGTTAAAAACTGAATAATTAAAATTATTCATACACATTTGAAGATTTCTACAATTCGGTGGATACTTTTCAGAAATTGCACAATGGAGGCTGTTTTTGAAAAACAATATATTTAGGTTTCANCTGAAACTCTTCAAAGAAACTCATGCTTCCAAATTACTTCATATATCTACTTACATTAGTGACTAACCTAAACTTCCATATTTAGCCCCTGCATTAAATGCCAGAATGAAAATAAGCTTAGAGTCACACTGTACACAGAAGTTAAAAACTGAATAATTAAAATTATTCATACACATTTGAAGATTTCTACAATTCGGTGGATACTTTTCAGAAATTGCACAATGGAGGCTGTTTTTGAAAAACAATATATTTAGGTTTCAACCAAAAAAAGGAAGGCCTAAGTCTAAAAGAAAAAAATGATTTGAGAAGTCATATAAAACAATTTCAAATTCCTTACCCATGTACAAGAATGAGAAGAGGGCTGATGAGAGAGTAAAAAAGTAAGGATGAAGGAAAAACAATGAGTAAGAGGTAGAAGGACAGAATAGCGATAAGAAATATATCAAATATAAAAAGAAGGTACATTATATTTTAGGTACAAGAGTACTGAAGTTGATCAGAAGAACTGTGATTTCTTAATCACTAACTAGTGACCCTGGAAATTTGAAATTTGGCTCACCTCTCTAGGTCCTAGTAATCTCATCTTCTAAATTAAGAGGAATAGACAAGGTCAATTTTTCCCAAAGTGCCTCACAGAATTTTTAGTCCTTAAAAAGAAAAATGGGTTTCATGTTCAGATAAATTTTGGAAATATTAAATAGTGTATCTCTTCCTCTTTGATGGTCACAATGTAAACTAAATAGTGAAGTGAAAGTCGCTCAGTCATGTCCTACTCTTAGGGACCCCATGGCCTATACAGTCCTTGGACTTCTACAGGCCAGAATACTGGAATGGTAGCTGTTCCCTTCTCCAGGGCATCTTCCCAACTCAGGAATCAAATCCAGGTCTCCTGCATTGCAGGAGGATTCTTTACCAGTTGAGCCACCAAGGAAGTCGCTATTTAATAAACTAAATAGTAAGTAAGAAAAGTCCTAAAATGCCCTAGAATTAAAAATAGTAACAATAATATTAATAAATAATAAGAAAAATTATTTTTGTTTTTATTAAATGTTTTACAATCTTATTTGGCCACAAAACACTTTCTGCTCATAAATCACAAAATAATCCAACAGATCAGAGAACACTCTTCACAAAACACGGACCGAATTATCTCTAAAATCTTTTTACTACTTAACATTTACAGCCTTTATCATACTATGCCACTAAGTGTCACCATTACAAAGTACTGCTTTTAGCACTCAAATACACATAAAGAGCAATGAAATTGAGACTCCAACTTGGGAAACAGGGTTAATTAGCATTAGAAGCACAAACACTCTAGAAAAAAGAGAAGTCGTCTTCTAAAGAAAGCAGAGAGAACAACTTGTTCCTTCTTATAAAGCAGAAGTAAATAAAACTTCCCAAAGATTATGCTTGACATCCAGAGAAAAGGAAAAGAAAATGGCCCTAAGATAGACAGGAAGAGGTAAGCCTGTCTTTCACAAGTCACCCCTGGGAATTCCAAGCTGGTGGCAGTACTACATTAGTACTGGGGGAAACGGCAGCCATAAGAGAATGCATAAAGTAACTATGGCAGCTACCAAAAGAAGAAATGGACTCAGAAAGAATTCTACAGATGATATGGCCCACAGTTTATCTGATACATGAGTCCATCTACAGTATTTCACACAGGGGACTGACCAGTCCAGTCTTCCACTGACTACCTACAGGAGCTGGGAACCACACAGATAACTTATCTTTTTTGTTAAGATTAAAACAATTTTATTACAGCACTTTACTGTTGATCACTGGTCTTTTTCTCATCTCAAGAACTCTCACACACCTCTTATACCATATTTTGATAACAAGATGAGTCAGTGGAAAGAATGCTAAAATGATGTCTGAAAACTGAAAATCCAATCTTCAACACTTGTCACTGATTATTTGTGTAACAATGAGTTAACCGACAGCTCCTAGCTTTGATTTCTTAAACTGAAAAATATAACAATCTCTAAGATTTATAAGCATTCTAATGTCTTATGATTCCAAGTCTCATTATGGCATGGTCTGTCTACCTACAAATCTGCTTACTCTGGCCAAGAATTCTAACATGTCTGAATCCTTTAGTGTAGTGTTCAGAATTAAACACCAGATTCCAGAAATGATTTATTCAGTAAAGAAGAATGGGTTAATTATCTTCCTTTTTCTAAACACTATGTTTACATTAATAAAGACTTTGATCAAATTAGATTTTGTGTAGCCACATTACATTCAGATAACCGTACTTGGTTATCTAGCACTGTGGATCCTACTGACTACTCTTAACAAATAATGCACTAAAGTTGATCTCCCTTATCCCATACTTTGCAAATTGATTTTCTGGCACTGAATGTAAGATTTGAGATTTTTCTTAATTAGCCTGCATCTTGATTTGTTTAGGCCATCATCTTGGCCTTTTGGATTCAAATTGATAATTCAGAATATCAGCTATTCCTTCTATCTCATGAAGTGGTTGAATCTCAACCAAGAAAATGCAATCTCAACCAAGAAAATGATTAAAATGTTGATTATAAGAGCTGATCAACAGAAAAGTTAACACTGGAAATAAAGCTTCTACCTTAAAAGTCTAGAAAAAGAAAAGCAAATTAAACTCAAAGCAAGCCTAAAAAAAAAAAGAAAGAAAAAAAGAAATAATAATGATAATGAGGAAAGCAATGAAAAAGAAAACAGAAGAAAAAAGAGAGAAAAATCAATGAAAGTGAAGGCTGATTCTTTGAGAAGATTAATAAAATTGATAAACCTCCAGCCAGACTGTAAGTAAACAAAAAAGAAGACACAAATTGCCAATATCAGGAATGAACAAGGTAACAGAGCTACAGATTCTACAGCTAGTAAAATAAAAAGGGAATGTACTGAGCAACTTTATGCCAGTAAGTTCAACAATTTAAATATATTATTAATAATTCCTTAAAAGGCATCAACTATCAAAGTTTACTCATAAAAAAATGGATAATCTGAATACCTTATTTAAACCTTCCCAACAGAGAAAACTGCAGGCTCAAATGACTTGTTGAATTTTATCAAACATTTAAGAAAGAAGAGCTCCTATTCAATACAAACTCTGCCAGAAAACTAAAGAGGAAAGAATTCTTCCTAACTCATTCCATGATGCCAACATTACCCTGATGACAAGGACAAAGACATTAACCAGAAATGATATCTATAGACATATATATGTCTATATGTATTCATATGTCTATATGAATACAGATGTAAAAATTCTAATAAAATTTTAGTGACTTTAATTCAGCAATATTTTAAAAAGGTATGCAATGACAAAGTGGGGTACTACAGACTGAATATTTGTGGTCCCCCTCAAATTCATATGAACCCTAATGCCCATTGTAATAAAGCACCACTTTGGGAGGTGCTTAGGTCTTCACGGTTGAGCCCTCATGAATGAAATTTCTGTTTTTATAAAATATATAAATATTCTTATAAATATGAATGCAAGGAAGAATTTTTAAAGTATTATTTCTACAAGTAACACTGACTGAAAAACTAGCAAGCAAAAACATCACCAAAAATTACTTTATCGTAAACCTGCCTCCTGAGAAATCTGTATGCAGGCCAGGAAGCAACAGTTCGAACTGGACATGGAACAACAGACTGGTTCCAAATAGGAAAGGGAGTACGTCAAGGCTGTATATTGTCACCATGCTTATTTAACTTCTATGCAGAGTACATCATGAGAAATGCTGAGATGGAAGAAGCACATGCTGGAATCAAGACTGCCGGGAGAAATATCAATAACCTCAGATATGCAGATGACACCACCCTTATGGCAGAAAGTGAAAAGGAACTAAAGAGCCTCTTGATGAAAGTGAAAGAGGAGAGTGAAAAAGTTGGCTTAAAGCTCAACATTCAGAAAACGAAGATCATGGCATCTGGTCCCATCACTTCATGGCAAATAGATGGGGAAACAGTGTCAGACTTTATTTTGGGGGCTTCAAAATCACTGCAGATGGTGATTACAGCCATGAAATTAAAAGACGCTTACTCCTTGGAAGAAAAGTTATGACCAACCTAGATAGTATATTCAAAAGCAGAGACATTACTTTGCCGACTAAGGTCCATCTAGTCAAGGCTATGGTTTTTCCTGTGGTCATGTATGGATGTGAGAGTTGGACTGTGAAGAAGGCTGAGCGCCCAAGAATTGATGCTTTTGAACGGTGGTGTTGGAGAAGACTCTTGAGAGTCCCCTGGACTGCAAGGAGATCCAACCAGTCCGTTTGAAGGAGATCAACCCTGGGATTTCTTTGGAAGGAATGATGCTAAAGCTGAAACTCCAGTACTTTGGCCACCTCATGCGCAGAGTTCACTCATTGAAAAAGACTTTGATGCTGGGAGGGATTGGGGGCAGGAGAAGAAGGGGATGACAGAGGATGAGATGGCTGGATGGCATCACTGACTCAATGGACGCGAGTCTGAGTGAACTCCGGGAGTTGGTGATGGACAGGGAGGCCTGGTGTGCCGCGATTCATGGGGTCGCAAAGAGTCGGACACGACTGAGCGACTGAACTGAACTGAAGTGAAACCTTGTTTTCAGTTTAAGTGCTCTGTGTCTTGATAAAGGTGATGGTTGAACGACACTGTGAATGTATTAAATGCCACCGAATGCTAGTACACTTTAAAATGGTTAATTTTATCTTACATCAATTTATCTCAAAAAAGAAAAAAGAAAAGAGAATATTTCTGTGAATATTCTGGGTCATGTAGCTAATTAAAAATTAAAAATCTTCTATAGAAAACAAACCTCTGGTTACAAAATGGGAAAGGAAAGGTGGGGAAGGAAAAATTAGGTATGAAATTAAAGATATAAACTATTATAAATATACAAGCAACAAGGGTATACTATATAGCATGGCAAAGTCTACCCAATATCTTGTAATAATCTATACCAGAACCTAATCTGCAAAAATACTGAAACACTATGCCACACACTTGAAACTTAACAATAATGTAAATCACCATATTTCAATAATAAGTTTTCAAAAATTATGCATCTGCTTTTTCCTGTATCTTGAAGGGAGTATTTAACCCTAATTGTTGATGGCAGACAGTTGGAAGACTCCCACCATGGATGAGGACACAACTATAGGAATCATAAAAACAACAGAGCTAAAGACTATATGGTACCATACCTAAGTCCACATTCCTCTGGACTTCTATCTATATTTGGATACTCCTGAACTAGTACAAATAACTCACAATGATCTCTAAATTTTCATCTGTGTTAGACTAACAGCCCCAAATGTTAACATATACTGGTCTCCCAAATAAAATCCATCTTTTAGAAACAATTTAAGACCCTTGGAAATTTGGCCTCATCCTTAGAGTTCACTGCTGCTGCTGCTAAGTCACTTCAGTCGTGTCCGACTCTGTGTGACCCCAGAGACGGCAGCCTACCAGGCTCCCCTGTCCCTGGGAATCTCCAGGCAAGAACAGTGGAGTGGGTTGCCATTTCCTTCTCCAATGCATGAAAGTGAAAAGTCAAAGTGAAGTCACTCAGTCGTGTCTGACTCTTCGCGATCCCATGGACTGCAGCCTACCAGGCTCCTCCATCCATGGGATTTTCCAGGCAAGAGTACTGGAGTTGGGTGCCATTGCCTTCTCCCTAGACTTCACTATTCTCCTGTAATACCCCTCTGCTTCATTTAAAGTATTTCACTGAATCACCCCCCCAGTGTCTTATGTCCTTACACACTCTTTGGTTTTGTCCTGCTGCTTCTTTCTGCCTAGAAAGCCTTCTCCTACAGTTATAACTATGCTTCAAGACCTAATTCAAATCTCAACTCCTTCATTAATCATTCTCTTACTACTTCACTTATGAAAATTCTTTTGTGGACATTGTAGATAAACTGTTCCTGAGGGTATGTACCTAATATACTGCACTGTTCTTGTATTGCTGAAAATTCCTCTCTGCTGTAAACACCGCAACTCATTTACCATGTCATAAGTGAACCATCATACCATATTTTTCCTTAAGTAGAAAGACAAGTCATAATCTTCCAGAAAAATAACAAATTCATTATACACTAAGATAACAGAGGTTTCATACAGAAAAAAATAAGAGTGTAAAAACAATAAATCTTACAATATAAGTTATCTTTTCCTGCTCCATCCTTTATAAGAGGAATGTCCAAATTCGCTATTTCATGTTCTCATTTCAATGACCAAAAGATTCCATTTTGAATAGCCTAATAAGAACATATTTTAAAACTGCACAGCAATTGTGAAACAACAGAAACTCTTAAATACATTTAATCACACTAAATTTGCACTGCCCTGACTCAAAGTATAGATATTTTAACCTCAAATAAGATTCATGTGCCTTGGGAGTATATGCAAAATTAACTGCATGTGATAACACACCAATAGAAATTCTATTTCCTTTTCCAATCTCAACTGATTGCATCTTTTGTAACAAGAGCATAGCTGATCAATTTCTTATCAGAAGCCACAAACTGGCACTCAATCTTGTAAGGCTAAACTATGTTTCTCCTCTCAACCTTCAACAAAGAAAATGAACATTTCATCAGTATAGGCAGATCCCTACCCCTCAACACTATAATCCCAAAGAGCTGTACTTATAGTTAGCAAGCAAGGGTATTTATTTTTCAATCCTAAAAGTCATCACAGTTCACCTTTTCAAAGCTGGAGCAGACACTTTCAAGTCTAAAGTATACTAAGAATCTAAGCTTTAATGAATGAGGTTATTTTCTCTTATAATATAATTATATACACATATATGTATTTATGCATCTATGGATATGTATGTATGCATTTCTTCCCACTGAAAAAGAAAGTTTAAAACACTGAATAACTCAGTAGCAATGATACTTTGAAAGAAATGCTGTTATTTGGCTTCTAAAGGAATTAAGACTCCCTGGTTATCACAGAAATTAAGACTCCTTGGCAAAATGGCTGATTCCAGGTCCCAGACTGGAAATATGTCAGACGAGTCTGGAAAGTTTTGTCATACCAGATAGAAAGGAAGCAATCAAAGATTATAAGGGTCATATCAAAAGGAATAAGAAAATCATTTGAAAAGGTTCCTACTGGGTCAAAGCTAAAAATCTGATCATCAAGAGAAAGAGAAAGTACACTGGAACAAAACATAACTAAGTAAACAGATTCAAACATCAGTCAGTCAGCTCAGTCGCTCAGTCGTGTCCGACTCTTTGCAACCCCATGAACCGAGCATGCCAGGCCTCCCTGTCCGTCACCAACTCCCACAGGCCACCCAAACCCACTTCCATTGAGTCGGTGATGCCATCCAACCATCTCATCCTCTGTCGTCCCCTTCTCCTCTTGCCCTCATATTAAGTCACTAAAACACTTAGAAGAAATATTTCATCAATCATCTTTGTAAAATGTTAAACTACCAATATTGCTTTGAAAACTATAAAATAAAAGAATTAGGCAATCATCCTACCTTTCCTATATAATCTGTAGCTAAGTGCAACCAAAGAGTTCGAAAAGGGAAGTTTCTCTTTAGAGAATGCTGGCTAATAAACACAAGGGCATTAAATATCACCGTTTTGTACACCTTAACAAATTCATGGATCTAAGGCTAGGCAATGATCATTAATAGCTAGTAACATAACAAAGGAAAATAATCTGATATTATATATCCCTCCTAAAAGAGGTACACACAGCATGTATATAGTGTTCTTAGGAGAAAGTATGTACACATAATACTTAATTTGAATTAGATCAACTCTCTAGACTTAACTACAAATTTACAAGAAATACAGAGAACAAACAACATGTTAAGGTACACCACAGGAGTACAATCAGTAAAATTCAGGCTGGGAGACCAAAAAAACAAATCAGTTTGCTCCAGCAAATAATTAACATTATAAAAAGAAAAATGCAAGAAAAATAAGAGAGTCAGAAACTTACATACCAGTTCGAACCAATAAAGCATTCTCCAATGAGTGAAATGTTCTGTGGTGTCCAACATGGTAGCCCCTAACCTGGCTCCTGAGCACTTGATATGTAAGTAGTGTGACTGAAGATCAGAGTATTTCATTTTAATTGTAACTAATTTAAATTTTACTAGCTACTTGTTGCTAGTGGCTACTGTTTTGGATGGTGCCACTGTTGGTGGATGGAGAATTAACAGACTTGTTAATCAAACACAATAAATCATATGATAGATCTTATTTGTGTCTCTGGTCAGACTAAAATATCTTTTAAAATATATTAACAGTAAGTTCTTAATAGTATCAAATATCTGATATTCTTAATAATATTAAGAAACTACTAATAATATTTTTATGTGTGATAACTGTATTTTGGTAATTAGGACAGGAACTATCTTTTAGAAATATTTACACCAGAGAAAACCATAATCCAAAAAGATACATGTACCCCAATGTTCAGAGCAGCATTATTTATAATAGCCAAGATGTGGAAGCAACCTAAATGTCCATCAACAGATGAACAGATAAAGATGTGGTGTGTGATTCCACACAATGGAATATTTCTGAGCCATAAAAAAGAATGAAAACAATGCCATCTGAAGCAATGTGGATGGACCAAGACTTAACATACTAAGTGAAATCAGTTAGAGGAAGACAAACATGATATTATTTATATGTGGAATCTAAAAAATGATACAACTGAACTTATATACAAAATAGAAATAGATCTACAGACTTCCAAAACAAACATATGATTACCAACAGTGAAAGGGGGGGCTAAAATTAGGAGTTTGGGATTAACATTTACACATTACTATATAAAAAATAGGTAACTAAGAGGGACCCACTGTAGAACACAGGACTTACTATAACTGAATCACTGCTGTACACCTGAAACTAACACAACATTGTAAATCAACTAAACTTTTCTAAATGCACGCTTAAAACAAAAGAAATATTTATGGAAAAATGATATAATTTCTGGAATCTGCTTCAAAATAATCACAGAGGACAAAACAAGATTAGGCAATTGATAAGAACTGAAGCTGGGTGATGGATACACGGGATTCTGTACACATTCTCTCTACTTCTGTATATCTTCAATTTTTTCATAATAAAAATTTTGGAGGGAAGAGAGGACATTTACCCTGCATGCCAGGACAAGGTCTGCCTTTTAGTTTCCCTCAGGAAGGATACCAGAAATATAAAAGAAATCCTAAAGAGGGACAGTTTGGTTAGAAGCAGGTAAACTGTCCTATTTTATACAGTCAAGCCTATATACTGGACAGCTTTTTACTTTCTGTGTATCTACTTAAATTTTTTTTTAAACATCATTTGACTGTCCCTTCAACGTGGGTAGATTAGACTGTGAAAACAAACGCCTCAGTTGTACCTCTAGCTCTAGTGCAAAGTTTGAAGATACAACATGAACTACAATGCATTTTTTTAAAATTCAGATTTAGGGATATGGTAGGCCAAAAGTGACCACAACCATTCTCACTAATGGGCAAGAGATATATACATCAAATCACTGGAATCTGTGATGAAATTAAATCATGAGATGAAATCATCCTGAATAACCCAGAAAGCCTCTTTAAATCCAATGAAAAATGTCCTTAGATACGCAGAGAATAGATGGAGAAGGCAGAGTGAAGAGGCACAGATTGGGGTGAAGTAGCCACGAGCCAAAGAAGTCAGCAACTACCAGAGGTTGGAAGACATAGATCATCCCCCCAAAATTCCAGGAGTGAAGCCCTGCCAACATCTTGATTTCCCACTGTGGCCTTCAGTACTGAGAGAGAACAAATGTCTCTTACTTTAAGCCACCAAGTTTGTGATAAACTGTTAGAGCAGACACAGAAAACTAACAGAGGATTATCTACTCTTTCAACCACTGAATGCCTTATTCCCTCTTCTTATTACTGTAATAATTAAACATAACTGAGAATCTAAACAATTTTCAAAGCATCTTTTCTACCTTGAGGTCAGGAATTTCAGTTTCTTTTATTCAATGATATAACCCAGTGCTGGAAAACTACTCTCTGATCAAACCTTTCTATTCTTTCTACCTTTCTCATTGGCATTCTTTCACTAAAGATGTAAAGTGGTCCTACCTAAAGAAAAAAGAGCATAAAGAAAAACTTCCCTTAACTGAAAGTTCTGCCAACTTAAAGCTTTAACACTTGTTCCAGTTCCTAATATTAGTTTAGAAAATAGTATCTGAAACCATCATATTCATTCATGTGTTACAGTATTCTTTTGTAGACAATGCAGAGTAGATAGCAACAAGAGTTTTTGTTTTGTGACTTACTGTTTTGTAATTAGTCCTTCTCTACTTTATGATCTTCCCTCAAACTTACCAATATATAAAGAAATAGCACTGTGTGACAAATAACACAATATCCTTGTGTCTTATTGACCTTTATATGCAAAGGAAAGCTTTAAATACTGAAAATATTTTAAATATTCTGTAGTATCACAAAGAAAGGATTAAAAGCATTTTTTCATTTCTTCTAGCTTCCTACTTGTATGCTATTCGAAGTTGATACATATTTTCATCACATAATTTTGCTACCTATTTATAGCATCATGTTGTGTCCTAACAATGAGCTTTAAATTATGTTTAATTCTCTGTGAAAGAGAAGTATTTTGTCAACTCAAATAGCAATGTTATTTATCATTCAGAAGCACATCTTTCCTATTAGTGAACTACTTCAAGATCAGTGGCATCTTTAAAGAGTACACAAGTATATTTTTGAGGGTAATAATATTTTTTATCTAGAACTTGTCAGTTCCATAATACAAGGGAATATGCAATCCTTTTCCAATGTAAACATGAACTAGGCACATCCTTCAGAAGAAAAAACTCCATTACATGTCTCTGAATATCAGTCAGGTCTTTTGATCCGTTCTAAAAGAAGTTCATGGGGAATAGAAAATACATTATTCTTAAAGAGATGACAATTATCTTTGTCATCTTTATCTTTATCTTTATCTTTGGCTTGCCTCATGTCTCAACTTCCACTCTTAGCAATCTGTATTTATTTCAAAACAAGGTTGCAGTGGTCACAGTGGTCTAGAATTTAATTTTTGGGATTAAACTCTCTACCTGTCCCTGGCATATAGTCTTCTCATACAATATGAACCCACTACTAGCAGAAGGACTTCTAAACATCGACAAAAAATGACTGAAGAAAACAACACTAGCAGGAAAGTAGAACTTATAAAAGATACTCTCATGCTACTACCAAGCCGAAAATGTAACAAATTAGATATAGTTCTCCCTATCATGAATATCAGATGGCTTTATTTCCAGGTCAGAAAAAAAATTTTTAACAGTGATATAGGAAAACAAAATGAAAAACTGGGGGAAGGGGGACACAAGATTATAAACAATGTAAGTAATGTACTATGAATGCATAGATTTGACAGCAATCCTATACATGCAAAAACTACTTCATGAATTTTAGAAATGCAATTTAGTCTTCCATCCTCTTGAACTTAAAAAGCAACCTTACATCTGTTAAAACAACAAAGACTTAGGGAAAGAGGTGAGGTGGAAGAAAATGCCTGAAGTGGACTCTGTCCATTCAAGCGTATAATCAGAATGAATTATTTACAAGCATACTTTCATCTTCAATGCCACTAAGAGCTGAATTCTAAGGAGCTTAGGGAGACTGTAACACATCTGCTAATCAAGTTGAATAAGCAGAGGAGACCTAAGCAAAAAATGATCCAACAAAATCTGTTCGTAAGATTGGGAAAGGGGGTGGGCAACTAAAAATGGCAGAAATGCAGAGGCTAGTATAGCAGTGGTCAGTGACTTACACTCTTAACTATTCATTCCAATTTAGAAAGTCAGAGAGCTGTATTAAGCTAACTGAATCAGAGTTATATTAGGCTAACATCAGCCATACACTCTCCATCAAAAGGAATACTTTATAACAGAAGAGGCAAAATGCGAAAGGAAAACAATCAAAGCACTTTGAGGTCTTTCCATTTCAATTCAAATTCTCTAAAACACATATTACATTAAAGTAGACATGCATGGAAAATATTCTTCAACAATTCATACATGGTTTTTCAAATTTATGCCTATTTCATATATCCTTGAAAAGAAGCATATAAAAACAAAAAGTGGTTTAGTGTCTTACAAAAAATATATAACCACCAAATGGCTTATAAAAATCTCAGCAATCAAAGGAAACTGCTTGGTATCAAGAGCACACAATGCCAAAAAATCTTTATAAACTAAGATGCCACATCATCTGCTTCTCTTCCAGTTTTAAAGAAAGGCTATGTGTGTCACCTCAGCCTACAGTTTATGAAATGACAATCAGCATTATAAAACAGTAACAAACTATGCTTAGCCTTCTAATCAGCAGGCAAAATTCTGCGTCTAAAGATCAAAAGAAGTTAAAAATTAAAAAACAAAACTAAAAACAAAGACGCAAGCTAGGTGAATTTTTAAATAAACGGTACTTTGGCTTTAAGGAATACTGAGGGAAAGGAGTCATATTTATTCCTAATCATTAATGTGCTCAGTAAATAGGTAAGGTATGTGCCTATTTTAGATACTAGATATAAAACATTAAAAAAAAAAAGGTAAAAATCTCTGGTCTCAAGGGACTTCTATTGCCTCAGTTCAGTTCAGTCAGTCACTCAGTCGTGTCCAACTCCCTGCAACTCCATGGACCACAGCACACCAGGCTTCCCAGTCAGTCGCTCAGTCGTGTCCGACTCTTTGCGACCCCATGAATTGCAGCACGCCAGGCCTCCCTGTCCATCACCAACTCTCGGAGTTCATTCAGACTCACGTTCATCGAGTCAGTGATACCATCCAGCCATCTCATCCTCTGTCGTCCCCTTCTCCTCCTGCCCTCAACCCCTCCCAGCATCAGAGTCTTTCCCAATGAGTCAACTTTTTGCATGAGGTGGCCAAAGCACTGGAGTTTCAGCTTTACCATCATTCCTTCCAAAGAAATTCCAGTCCTATTGCCTTTTCTATACCTAAATCAGCCCAAGCTTGCTCTTACAATAATAGGGCCTTAGCTCTTGCTGATCTCCTTCAGAATGGATTGGCTGGATCCTGTCTCTTATACACATCTCTTAACATACTAAGTGAAATCAGTTAGAGGAAGACAAACATGATATTATTTATATGTGGAATCTAAAAAATGATACAACTGAACTTATATACAAAATAGAAATAGATCTACAGACTTCCAAAACAAACATATGATTACCAACAGTGAAAGGGGGGGCTAAAATTAGGAGTTTGGGATTAACATTTACACATTACTATATAAAAAATAGGTAACTAAGAGGGACCCACTGTAGAACACAGGACTTACTATAACTGAATCACTGCTGTACACCTGAAACTAACACAACATTGTAAATCAACTAAACTTTTCTAAATGCACGCTTAAAACAAAAGAAATATTTATGGAAAAATGATATAATTTCTGGAATCTGCTTCAAAATAATCACAGAGGACAAAACAAGATTAGGCAATTGATAAGAACTGAAGCTGGGTGATGGATACACGGGATTCTGTACACATTCTCTCTACTTCTGTATATCTTCAATTTTTTCATAATAAAAATTTTGGAGGGAAGAGAGGACATTTACCCTGCATGCCAGGACAAGGTCTGCCTTTTAGTTTCCCTCAGGAAGGATACCAGAAATATAAAAGAAATCCTAAAGAGGGACAGTTTGGTTAGAAGCAGGTAAACTGTCCTATTTTATACAGTCAAGCCTATATACTGGACAGCTTTTTACTTTCTGTGTATCTACTTAAATTTTTTTTTAAACATCATTTGACTGTCCCTTCAACGTGGGTAGATTAGACTGTGAAAACAAACGCCTCAGTTGTACCTCTAGCTCTAGTGCAAAGTTTGAAGATACAACATGAACTACAATGCATTTTTTTAAAATTCAGATTTAGGGATATGGTAGGCCAAAAGTGACCACAACCATTCTCACTAATGGGCAAGAGATATATACATCAAATCACTGGAATCTGTGATGAAATTAAATCATGAGATGAAATCATCCTGAATAACCCAGAAAGCCTCTTTAAATCCAATGAAAAATGTCCTTAGATACGCAGAGAATAGATGGAGAAGGCAGAGTGAAGAGGCACAGATTGGGGTGAAGTAGCCACGAGCCAAAGAAGTCAGCAACTACCAGAGGTTGGAAGACATAGATCATCCCCCCAAAATTCCAGGAGTGAAGCCCTGCCAACATCTTGATTTCCCACTGTGGCCTTCAGTACTGAGAGAGAACAAATGTCTCTTACTTTAAGCCACCAAGTTTGTGATAAACTGTTAGAGCAGACACAGAAAACTAACAGAGGATTATCTACTCTTTCAACCACTGAATGCCTTATTCCCTCTTCTTATTACTGTAATAATTAAACATAACTGAGAATCTAAACAATTTTCAAAGCATCTTTTCTACCTTGAGGTCAGGAATTTCAGTTTCTTTTATTCAATGATATAACCCAGTGCTGGAAAACTACTCTCTGATCAAACCTTTCTATTCTTTCTACCTTTCTCATTGGCATTCTTTCACTAAAGATGTAAAGTGGTCCTACCTAAAGAAAAAAGAGCATAAAGAAAAACTTCCCTTAACTGAAAGTTCTGCCAACTTAAAGCTTTAACACTTGTTCCAGTTCCTAATATTAGTTTAGAAAATAGTATCTGAAACCATCATATTCATTCATGTGTTACAGTATTCTTTTGTAGACAATGCAGAGTAGATAGCAACAAGAGTTTTTGTTTTGTGACTTACTGTTTTGTAATTAGTCCTTCTCTACTTTATGATCTTCCCTCAAACTTACCAATATATAAAGAAATAGCACTGTGTGACAAATAACACAATATCCTTGTGTCTTATTGACCTTTATATGCAAAGGAAAGCTTTAAATACTGAAAATATTTTAAATATTCTGTAGTATCACAAAGAAAGGATTAAAAGCATTTTTTCATTTCTTCTAGCTTCCTACTTGTATGCTATTCGAAGTTGATACATATTTTCATCACATAATTTTGCTACCTATTTATAGCATCATGTTGTGTCCTAACAATGAGCTTTAAATTATGTTTAATTCTCTGTGAAAGAGAAGTATTTTGTCAACTCAAATAGCAATGTTATTTATCATTCAGAAGCACATCTTTCCTATTAGTGAACTACTTCAAGATCAGTGGCATCTTTAAAGAGTACACAAGTATATTTTTGAGGGTAATAATATTTTTTATCTAGAACTTGTCAGTTCCATAATACAAGGGAATATGCAATCCTTTTCCAATGTAAACATGAACTAGGNTGGACAGGGAGGCCTGGCGTGCTGCGATTCATGGGGTTGCAAAGAGTCGGACACGACTGAGCGACTGAAGGACTGAACTGAACTGACTGAACTCAGAGAGAGGAACTTGAGGCCAGGAACAAGAGGAAGTGTCTCTTTGTACGACCTTCGGGAACAGTGACCCAGAGTTACCTTAAAACATTTCTAAGGGCTTCCCTGGTGGCTCAGTGGTAAAGAATCCACCTGCCAACGCAGGAGACACGGGTTCGATCCCTGGTCAGGGAAGAATCCCACAAGCTCCAGGGCAACTAAGCCTATGAGCCACAACTATTGAGCCTGTACTCTCGAGAGTCCGGGAACCACAGCCACTGATGCCAGGAGGACCTAGGGCCCGCGGGCTGCCGCAAGAGAAGCTGCCACGAGGACAAGCCCACGCACCGCAAGGACAGAGCAGCCCCCGCTTTAGGAAACCAGAGAACAGCCCGCGCAGCAATGCAAACCCAGCAGGGCCAAAAGAAACAAATAACGTACCTAAGAGGAAGGAGTGGGAGGAGAAGGCAGCCTCCCAGGAGCATCAGGAACCAGGTGCGGCTTCACTCAAGGTGTCCGGGAGCGGCGGCGGAGGACTCTGAATCCACGCCCCACAGCAAACCGGGTTTCCGGTTCCCACGTCCCTCTTTAACCTGCTGCGGCGTGCTCCTCTGCCGGCCTCCCCATCACACCCCCAGCTTTGCTGGACCTGCTCAGGCACCGTTCTTCTTTATCCAGGCACCAAACTCAACCCTACCCACTCCTTTAAAGCCACTGGGTGAAACGCCCTTCCTCAATTATCTACCAACAAAGCTGTGTGTGGTGGGAATCACTCCACCACCCTATAGCGCAAGGATCCCACAAATCTACACACTGCTATATCTAAAATGGGTAAGCAACAAGGGCCCACTGTACAACCCAGGGGACTCTGCTCAATGTTATGTGGCAGCCTGAATGGGAGGGGAGTTTGCGGGAGAAATCAGTTCAGTTCAGTTCAGTTCAGTCGCTCAGTCATGTCCGACTCTTTGCGACCCCATGGACTGCAGCNATGAAAAAACACTAGATATAAAAGAACTGTATGCAAAAATAAATAAATAAAATAGGGTGATGTAAAAAAGTGACTGAGGGGCTAATAAGATTGACTATTCAGAAGGTCTCTTGAAGGACATAGCTATGAAATGATCTAGTGATTCTCAACACAGAGCAAGAGCTAAGGCCCTATTATTGTAAGAGCAAGCTTGGGCTGATTTAGGTACAGAAAAGGCAATAGGACTGGAACCTCGTAAAGAAGGGGGAAAATGGCAGAAGCTGAGGTTACAGACACAGGATCAGATTATTTAGGGCCTTCTAGGTCAGAATAATAAATTTTTTACATCATATCCTTGGATTCTAAGAGGCTGTCTCATGCCATGCTTTTTGTAAAATATATGTTGGGGATAAAATCTAGCACACCAAAGAAAATACTCTTCATGAAGATCCGAAGGAAGAACTTCACTCAAATCTCATGTTGAGCAAAAACTGATCTTTTTCTGAGGAACTGGTATAAATTTACCTTATGAATTAATTCTGAAATTAATCATATTCACCTCTACCTTCTGAACTCCAGCAAAGTCAGGGTTGAACTTACAATTAGCTTCTGGCAACTGTATAAATCTTATAGCATCTTTTTATTTTTTTAAATAAACTCATTTTAGAATAGTTTTATATTTACAGAAAAGTCACAAAAGTTGTACAGAAGGTTCCATTTACTTCCCCCGCCAACTCTCCAGTTTCCCCTGTTATTAACATCTTACATCATGAGTACGGTAAATTTGTCAGAATTAATGAGCCAATAATGATACATTATTAACTAAAGTCCATAATTTACTCAGATTTCCTTAATTTTACCTGATGTTCTTTTCCTTCCAAGATCTTTATGGTATCTATTGTATATATTAAATTTACTGGAGGACTTCCCTGGTGGTTCAGGGAGATACAGGTGGTTAAGAAACTCCCTGCCAATGCAGGGGGCATGGGTTCAATCCCTGGCCAGGAAGCTTCCACACGCTGCAGGGCAACTAAGCCTGTGAACCACAGCTACTGAGCCAGGGCTCTAGAGACCATAAGCCTCAACCACTGAAGCCCTTGGCTCTAGAGTCTGTGCTCTACAACAAGAGAAGCCACCACAATGAGAAGCACATTTTCTGAAACTAGAGAGTAGCCTCCACTTGCCACTCGAGAAAGCCTGTGCACAGCAACAAAGACCCAGCTCAGCCATAAATAAATAAAAATTTATTGGAGCTTTCTCTTACAATTCTATCTTTATTTCCCCCTTATTCTAACCTTTATAACTACTGCTATCTAATGATTTTATCTAACTTTATACACCTTTCCCAATACTTCTAGGAATTATTTGGAGTAATAAAAAACTTTGTACAGATTTCTGGAAAGACAATTAGTTTCTGCCCAATAAGTCAAATAGTTTAGTATTATTCAAAGTAGATAATGCTTCTTTTAAAAATACAGAGACTCAAGGAAATGCTTGATTAAAAATGTTTTAATTCAAAGATACCATTGGATAAAAATATAAAGTCAATATAAAAAAGTATTTTTATGTTTCAATACAAGTTTAATCTCTTGAATTCTCCTCTGGTTGTCACCTATAGCATTAGTAATCCTGACTGTTCTTCCTGAGTCATGCAAACTTAACATGGTCTCGGATCGCATAAATCTAAAATGATGATGAAACAAAATGATCTTTTAAAGTCCTTTTCAATTAGAAATGTCGATTTTTAATTCTGTCACATAGCCTGACTGTCAGATTCTCATATTTTTCCATCACAAGAATGGAAAACATTAATGCTTCTAAACAAAGATACTATATTTTTAAAAGATGATGGCAAAATACAGTTTAAAGCTTTACTTGAAAGTAACTCAGTATAAACCAAAACAAATTTAGTGTACAAATTATATGAAGTATGTAAGTCACGTGTATCAAAATTATCCTGAAGGAGGAAATTTCCCCGAAACAGGTATGACTATTTACCCAAAAACTGGGTGACCAAAAATTTTGTGGCCAACCCAAAAAATTTGTCAAAATTTGATTATGTCAAATGGGTACCACAATTTGAAGTTCTGTTGTCATATCCATAATAAATTGTCTTGCCTCAAAACAATCCTGATACTACTGATGTTGGGACTTTCCGTTTGCAGCTTAATTTAATCTGTCTCAAATACCTCATTGACAGCAGGAATTATAAAAAGCACAATATAGTTTAAAGGGTTTTAGCATCTATTTCTGAAAGTTCCTCAAAACATTACTTCATTAAAGGTTGAATTTAAAGGTCCTAAGTGCGTGTTTGCCCCTCCACATAAAATAAATCCTCATTCTATTGTCACTATGTTCTACAATTCTTCCTGCAGAAAAAATATAAAATAAACAGTAAAATTCTTAATTATGTCCTTATTTTAAAATCATTACATTGTGTAAGTTTTAACAAAGAATTTTAAGCCATCTTCTTGGTCACATATTTCCAAATGTGAATGCCTACCAAAACTAACAAATTACACTGAAGAGTGGGCAATGATATTAATACATATCAAAGGAGATTAGATGTGAATTGATAAGGAATACCTGAGAATAAGTCTTTTAGCATTTTAAATATTTTCCTTCGGAATATGAGAATCTCTTAGTTACAATCACAAAACACTTATTTGTTGTTTTTGTGTAACACATTTGTTTTAAATAAAAGTAGAGACACTTTATTTTTCACAAATCAATGTATAATGATTCATAAAATTAACTCTCAAAGGATGAATAAAGCAAAATAACCAAGAAAAGTAATCTGAATGTTTATTTATTTGAATAATAAAAGCAACATTAAGTAAACACACTTTGATTTCTTTTTTTTTAAATACACTGAAATTATTTTGTTTGGTTGATTTACTTTTAAATGGGAANCCCAATACTTCTAGGAATTATTTGGAGTAATAAAAAACTTTGTACAGATTTCTGGAAAGACAATTAGTTTCTGCCCAATAAGTCAAATAGTTCAGTATTATTCAAAGTAGATAATGCTTCTTTTAAAAATACAGAGACTCAAGGAAATGCTTGATTAAAAATGTTTTAATTCAAAGATACCATTGGATAAAAATATAAAGTCAATATAAAAAAGTATTTTTATGTTTCAATACAAGTTTAATCTCTTGAATTCTCCTCTGGTTGTCACCTATAGCATTAGTAATCCTGACTGTTCTTCCTGAGTCATGCAAACTTAACATGGTCTCGGATCGCATAAATCTAAAATGATGATGAAACAAAATGATCTTTTAAAGTCCTTTTCAATTAGAAATGTCGATTTTTAATTCTGTCACATAGCCTGACTGTCAGATTCTCATATTTTTCCATCACAAGAATGGAAAACATTAATGCTTCTAAACAAAGATACTATATTTTTAAAAGATGATGGCAAAATACAGTTTAAAGCTTTACTTGAAAGTAACTCAGTATAAACCAAAACAAATTTAGTGTACAAATTATATGAAGTATGTAAGTCACGTGTATCAAAATTATCCTGAAGGAGGAAATTTCCCCGAAACAGGTATGACTATTTACCCAAAAACTGGGTGACCAAAAATTTTGTGGCCAACCCAAAAAATTTGTCAAAATTTGATTATGTCAAATGGGTACCACAATTTGAAGTTCTGTTGTCATATCCATAATAAATTGTCTTGCCTCAAAACAATCCTGATACTACTGATGTTGGGACTTTCCGTTTGCAGCTTAATTTAATCTGTCTCAAATACCTCATTGACAGCAGGAATTGTAAAAAGCACAATATAGTTTAAAGGGTTTTAGCATCTATTTCTGAAAGTTCCTCAAAACATTACTTCATTAAAGGTTGAATTTAAAGGTCCTAAGTGCGTGTTTGCCCCTCCACATAAAATAAATCCTCATTCTATTGTCACTATGTTCTACAATTCTTCCTGCAGAAAAAATATAAAATAAACAGTAAAATTCTTAATTATGTCCTTATTTTAAAATCATTACATTGTGTAAGTTTTAACAAAGAATTTTAAGCCATCTTCTTGGTCACATATTTCCAAATGTGAATGCCTACCAAAACTAACAAATTACACTGAAGAGTAGGCAATGATATTAATACATATCAAAGGAGATTAGATGTGAATTGATAAGGAATACCTGAGAATAAGTCTTTTAGCATTTTAAATATTTTCCTTCGGAATATGAGAATCTCTTAGTTACAATCACAAAACACTTATTTGTTGTTTTTGTGTAACACATTTGTTTTAAATAAAAGTAGAGACACTTTATTTTTCACAAATCAATGTATAATGATTCATAAAATTAACTCTCAAAGGATGAATAAAGCAAAATAACCAAGAAAAGTAATCTGAATGTTTATTTATTTGAATAATAAAAGCAACATTAAGTAAACACACTTTGATTTCTTTTTTTTTAAATACACTGAAATTATTTTGTTTGGTTGATTTACTTTTAAATGGGAAAAAAGCCACCTTACCTGTGATATTAGAATAAAAGCACTATCTAAAAATTAGAAAAAAATGATCCACTAGCATAAAAAATAGTGATCAAATTCTTATCAACAAAAGCTTTCATATACTGTGCCTTTTATCTAATATACTTCTATCAAATAAACCACTTCACTCTTTAAGAATCCATTTCAAGTTATTTTTCTTTCACTATAATTATAAACCCATTCCATCTTAAACAAAAGTACTGTGAAAATATGAATACGCCACTTATTGCACTATGACTCATCTTAAGTAACATTAAGTTATAACTATTTAATATATGTAAATAATCAGTACAGCTATTACTTATACTCAATGCAATAAACATTTAAAAAATAAACATCCTATAGATGCTAATAGAATAATCAAACTATCAATGAACTTAAAAAATCGATTAACCTACTGGCTAGTTATTACCTAAAAAAACTTAGCATTAACAATACTGATCTAAAATTCTTTAAGATTATTTATGGCAAGGGTTCTTGACTTTGGCTATATATTAGAATTACCTAGAGAGACAGTAAAACTATCAGTGCCTGAGTTCCTCTCCCCATATCCTATTTTATTTGGTCTGAGAAAAATGTTAAAAGTTGAAAGCCCTATCTTGGACTCTGTGATAAATTTGTTGATGATGCATTATTTTACAGATAACTGCTAAATAAAAATCTAGAAATATGATCTCAGTAGCAAGAATAAAGGAATAACAGAAATGATAATTTAAACACTGTATAAAAGAGAATAATACAGTATCACAATGCAAATGAGACAAAATTGAGTCCCTTTAATAACATTTTCTAACCTCAATACTATATAAGACGTTTCCTTAAGCGACTTTCCAATACCTTCAATTCTTTAGTGTGTCTAAAGAGAAAAATTCCTGTTAAGAAAATAAAAACTACATGACTTTAGTCTTTATCTGAGAGTTGGAAGAATGAATAAGTTCAAAATATTTCCCTTATGAAGACAGCACATACATGTGCATAATCAGCCTACAACACTCCCTTTATAACAAGGTCCAATGAAGTTCATGTCTCTGGGCAATGAGATAAAAAGCTATTAACTATAAATATTTGTCATCTTAGCATACTTTGACAGAATTTAGTTTTTCCTCCCAAAACAGCTGACAGTGTATGAGATTTACTAGCAACATGACCTAGCATGGAGGGATGAATAAAGAACCTAGCATGGAGGGATGAATAAAGAACACAGTTCAGAATATCTTTGTTACAAACCAGATGGTAAAACTTAAGAAAAAAAAGAAAAAATTAAGGAGAAGTAGCCCAATTAGAATAAAGTTAAAAGAACCACTATTAAAGCAAGTTACACAGGGTGAGGAAATCAACTTAACTTCCACATAATTTCATTTTTCTCACATTCTTACAATCTTTTGAGGTGGCACTCTTCAAGACAAATAAGAGATAATAACCCAATAAGAATCAATATTTGTCTTCAGTTAAATATTAGAGAACACATTAATTATATTAAATGTATTAAATATAATCCAAAATTTAGTGATGTATTATAAAACTAATACCCAGGTGCCAATATTCTGGTAAAGATTTTGAGATTCTGAAGGAAGCACACTTTGAATTCAGAATGGTTAGAAAGATGTACATGTCTATGTCATTAAAGACAATGAGATTTTTAATTACAGATCTATAGTTTTAATAAACAACTTCATATTCATCTCTCATGGTAATATGATACAAAATTTTAAAAGAATATCCGGCCTCAGAAGGAACACTCCCTCAAATAGTTGTTGAATTAGCTCCTAGTTATTTACTGACATAAGAACTACAACTTTAACTTAGAACTCCTCAAACCTATCAATCGTTAAACCCATAAAGAGTGAACTGGTGAGCAGAAGCTGAGGTAACAGAAAAGGATCAATAAAGATAATTAGAAAAATAACCACTATGCTTAGGTCAGTCACTTTACGACTGCCAAGCTGTGCACATGCATACATATACATGCTTATATCCATGTACACACACACACAGAGTAGATACATCTTGTTTCACTAGTCTCAGTCTAAAGACATGACATAAATAGAAACAAAAAGCTTTGTTGCCCAGACTAGTTATGAACTAAGGATTCACTGAAGGATGGATGGATGGATGAACAGATAAGAGAAACAGATATAAGAACACACTGCTGCGGAGAGGGAGCATGGCACTTAAGAACTTTAAACCAGTATCTATGATTCACAATGCTATGGTGAGTACGGACATAAGAGATTCATCATAAAGTAAATGTGAGCTAAACAATAAAAATTTCATTGAAACATAAAGTAATCATAATATATACTATAAAAGCCAAAAAAGATCTGTATAGTAGGGTAAGTAGTTTTATACTATTCAGTTTGAAATATCTCTTCTTAAAAGAAGTTTGATGTGGTTAAATGTAGGGATTAATACATCTTACCTTCCACAGAAGGTGCCTGGTCCTGAGCTGAATACAGCATATCCTTAAAAGCCTATTAGAAAGTAAAAAAAGAAATACATAAAATCATGAGTAATCTTCATAGTAAAAGCATTTTCAGCTGAATAATTACTTCTTTTTCAATATCCAAACGACTACAAAGGGTTCCCAAATCGAGAATTTAGTGAAATACTTTCATTAACTTTAATAAGCTAAAACCCAAATACTATCCTTTCGTATCCAGTACTGTCCCATCTTTAAGATGAGGACTAATATATATATACTTTAAAAATTAAGGGGAATTTGGAAAAGAATGAAAAATCATAAACACTCTAGACAAAAAAAAAAAAAAACACCACTGGTGAGTCACAAATTGGTCTCCAGCATCCCTCAACCTCAGTAAAATTGACATTTGGGGCTAGATAATTCTTTATTTGTTTTTTGTATCTAGAGGGGTTCCCCCCCACTTTTGTTTCTAGAGATTCACTAGATACCAGCAACAACTGACCAAAAATGTCTCCAGACACTACCAAACGCCCCAGAGGACAAAAATCATCCCTCCCCAGAATCACTGGCCTACACCATTCAAGCATATAAAAACCAAAAAAGAAGAAATAAACCTCCAAGGTAGCCTACTCCAGTTAAATCACATTCTTGCCAAATGGATTTACCATTATTTTAAGTTAGTGACCAATATGACAGTTCCATGACTAACCCCTAACCAAGTCTGACAATATACAAAAACCCTAAGTAAATATAACAAAGATCTACAGCTTCTTTTAAGAAAAATGTATATATAATCACTTTTTAAAAATAATTTCAAATGTCCCAGGAACTACTAATTTCCAGTCTAAAAAAGAAATAGCTCAGAAGATTTTATCAAACATCAGAAAGTATTTCAGGTCACAGACTGAAATTATATATTAAAAGTCCTATACAACTTTACAGTGGTAGTTATGCTATAGTTCTTCCATGGAATATTTTAAGAGTGTAAATGAGTACATTGCTTAGAGTAGAATAAATTTCCAGAAGTAGAAAAATACAAGAAAAAAAAAAATTCCAGCCAGAGAAACTTCAGAAAATAAAACTACCATCAGTTCTGTTCAGTTGCTCAGTCATGTCCAACTCTGAGACCCCATGGACTGCGGCACACCAGGCTTCCCTGTCCATCACCAACTCCCGGAGCTTGCTCAAACTCATGTACTACCATGGAACCAGATGATATCAGAGACTCAAACACCTGACTGAAGTTTTTCTACTTCTTAAGTATGATAGGCATATGTACTTAAATCAGATGATGTTATCAGCAAGTAGATGAACCACCAATGACTAGCAGAAAAGCTTGTATGCAGTAGGAACTCAATACATAACTCTTGATTCAAAAGGGTTTCTTATTAGCACACTGAAACAGCACAGTAAGTAAAATCTCTCATATGTAATACAAATGAACTAAACTTGCAAAAGGAAAGTTTACCAAATTAAGGTTTAAAAAGATTAAATGTTATAAAGAGAAGGATTATGATAGTCTTCATTTTGATTATTAACTAAATCACAGTTTCATTTAAATCAAGACAACTCTCAAGAAAATCAAGGACAAGTCTTTTTCCTTCTTACTACTTCAGTTTTTTCCGAATAAGAGACCCTCTATGTTTTTGACAGTAATAGACTTTAGAGGACTATAAATAGGACACCATCCCCTGACTGTGACTAGAGAATAGCCCCCAGTTGGGAAACCACCTGGGGAAAATCCTACAGAGTACTGTCTATATTAGTACCTATGACTGTCTATTACATGACTCAGCTGAGTTAGGAGAAACACATCCAAAAACAACAAAATTGAGTTTCCTCATTCATGCTGTTTTAGTTTAAGGAAATCCAATACATTATATAAAATTCTGAATCTGTATAATAACTAAAATCAGTATGTATACATTTGCATCACAAAAGATTTCTCTGATCACTAAGAAGGGCACGGGTGTGATTCCTGGTTGGGGAACTAAGATTCCACAAGCTGCGTGGTGCAGCCAAAAGAAAAAGATCCAAAGCAATCTTTACATAAGCATCTCTACTGTAATCTCTGAGTATGAAGTTATTTTTGTTATGTTGTTCAGCCATTCAGTCGTGTCCGACTCTTTGTGACCCCAAGGACTGCAGCACACTAGGTTTTCCCTGTCCTTCACCATCTCCCAGAGCTTGCTCAAATTCATGTCCATTGAGTCAGTGATGCCATCCAACTATCTCATCCTCTGCCGTCCCCTTTTCCCCTTGCCTTCAATC
Source organism: Neotragus pygmaeus (assembly GCA_006410875.1). Taxonomy (NCBI): domain Eukaryota; kingdom Metazoa; phylum Chordata; class Mammalia; order Artiodactyla; family Bovidae; genus Neotragus; species Neotragus pygmaeus. Next base: position 1,155,286 of record SJYV01041481.1, on the reverse strand, counting down.
TTTCCCAGCATCAAAGTCTTTTCCAATGAGTTCCCTTGCATCAGGTGGCTAAAGTATTGGCGCTTCAGCATCAGTCTTTCTTTCTAATTAATATCCAGGATTGATTTCCTTTAGGATTGACTGGTTTAGTCCAAGGGACTCTCAAGAGTCTTCTCCAACACCACAGCTCAAAAGCATCAATTCTGCAGTGTTCAGCTTTTTTATGTTATAATATTATTGAAATTTGTTATAATGTTAATATCTTTGTTATAATATTATTGAAATATGTACAAACTAGGACAAAACTCTTAGTGTTTGTAATAATACATATGACAGTAAAATCTTACAAATTAAATCCAAACACAATCACAAAACCAGTATTATTAAATCAACAACATTAACATGACAGGAAACAAGATGTTTGCTGAATTAAAATCTGAATTGGTAACATGAATACAATGCCATTTTGCCTATTCTGAGTTTGGAATCCCCAGATGACTGTGTCAGATGGGATCTACCATGAGGCAGTATAGTCAGCTATCTATCAGGAGGCAGTATAGTCAGTGGCTAGAGGCTATGGAGTCAGGTAATATGTATGAAAACCAACTCTATCACTTATTAGCTATGTAACCATAAAAATGAACTTCTCTATACTTCAGTATCCTCATCTGTAAAACAAGATTAGTAATTTCACATACCTCACAGGTCTACTGTACAAATTAAAAACTTAAAACACAAATCCTTACATTAATTATGATTCATTATTATTATTGAATAATATCATACATATTACTGTACATGAGGAGTATTTTGATCAGTGCCTGGAACACAGAAGATGCTCAAAGAATGTTAGCTAACAGAATGTAAACTACCACAAAACTTATGTTATACAGTGGGCTATCGCACCATTTAAGCCATCCATCTGCTGGATATGACTACATCATTTACGTATTAGAAATGCCTCAGTTTTTAATTAACTCTTCACAAAGTAGTAAAACACTACTTGGAGCCAGCATGACCAAACAGGCATAAACAGAGATACTGTCGTCTCCTGGCATCTAGGTTATAAGATAGTCAACTAGATGATTTAGAATATGCTCCTATTATATTTTCTGATGATTGCTGACATGAGTACACAGAGTTTTTAATTCTTATAAGAAACCTACAGATTCCTAAGAAAACATATGCAGTCTCAATCTATATACACTGTATTTTTTCCTGCACATATTTTATTTTTATTTTGTTTTACTGGAGTATAACTGTTTTACAATGTTGTTAGTTTCTGCTGTCCTGAAGTGAATCAGCTATATGTACACATACATCCCCTCCCTCAAGGACCTCCCTCCTGCCCCACCATCCCATCCCTCCCATTTACATCATCACAGAATACCAAGGTGAGCTTCCTGTACCATACAGCAGGTTCTCACTAGCTACCCATCTTACACACGGTAGTATATATGAGAACAGACATATGGACATGGGGTGAGGGGTGTGGGGAGAAGGCGAGGGCCAGACAAATTGGGAGATTAGCATTGACATATGTATACTTTAAAAGACAAGGACTCCTAATTTTATTGCTTAAACCTTCCACAATATATCTATTGTACAAAATAGGGTATAGTTCAATAATACTCCCAATACAAGCTTCTTATGTTGTTAATTTTTAATAACCCACAGTAGATCATCACTGGACTTCCCTGGTGGCTTAGTGGTAAAGAATCTACTTGCCAATGCACGAGACATGGGCTCGATCCATGAGTTGGGAATATCCCCTGGAGAAGGAAATGGCAACCCACTCCAGTATTCTTATCTGGGAAATCCCATGGAAAGAGGAGTCTGGTGGGCTACAGTCCATGGGGTCGTGAAACAGCTGGACATGACTTAGCAACTAAACAACAAAGATCACCTCTGATCTCCTTTCCAAACACATGGGTTTCACAGACCATTTCATAGAACAAGGATCAGAAGCTAGAAAGATTCCTTGTTGTCATTGTTCAGTGTCCAGTCGTGTCCGACTCTTTGCAACACCATGGACTGCAGCATGCCAGGTTTCCCTGTCCCTCACCATCTCCCAGAGTTTGCCCAAGTTCAAGTCCATTGAATCGGTAATGCCACCCAACCGTCTCTTTCTCTGTCGTCCCCTTCTCCTCCTGCCTTCAATCCTTCCCAGCATAGGGTCTTTTCTAATGAGCTGGTTCTTTGCATCAGGTGGCCAAAGAATTGGAGCATCAGCTTCAGCATCAGTCCTTTCAATGAGTATTCAGGGTAGAAAGATTCCTACTGTGTCAACTTGCTATTAGCCTCACACATGACATGCCATAGATATTATCATCTTCATTAACAAAATATCTAATTTATATTTTTCTCATATGCTTCAACATCCAAAGCAAGCACACTGCAATCCAATTACTGGATTAATGAACAATAAAATAAACACAGGCATCTGAAGAGAAAGGGGAAGGAATATTTGTCATAAACCTTTAAAGGAAGCATTATCCCTGTTAACAGAGCTTAATAATTCAATAAAATTTACATAAGATTTTTTCAAATGGCACTGACTATAATTTTGATATATACTTTAAAATATGTACACTATGCCTGATCTACACACCCCAGAAACACTCTTCAATTATCTATCTTCTTTTTGTGTTCACTTTCTTTTTTATCACTTATTTATGGCCACAGGGGCTCTTCATTGCAGCATGTAGGCTTAGTTGCCCAGTGGTATATGAGATTTTAGTTCCCAGACCAGGGGTTGAACCCATGTCTCCTGCATTGGAAGGTGGATTCTTAACCACTCAACTACCAGGAAGTCCCCTATATTCCCCTTTTAATTTTTTCACCAGAAATACTGAGTAGTCTGTGAATAATGTGCAAGTCAGTTACATTTGACCTGGTTTGTCTCACTATCCAGAAATCAGTCATATTTTCCTGATACTAAAGTGCTAAGAACAGTTCTATAAATCAAATTATAAACCTTAGAAGAGGGCACTGGGCATTCTCAAGAGTGCTGTACAAAGAATGACTATCTAATTTACCTTTATTTCTATCCCCAAATAGAAATAAACTAACCTAGCTCTGTTTTTGATGATAGAAATAACCTGTAAAGTTAAAAAAAAAAAATACAAATCTTTATAATCTAATATAATAAAATTTAAAATTAATGTATTCTCATAATGCCTAACAATCCTACAGTATATTAGATACCTACAGTATATTAGAAGCATTACACATGACTCATGGAATTTAAATGTATCCCATCAGCAAACTGGAGAAGAAAATGGCAACCACTCCAGTATTCTGGCCTGGAAAATCCCATCTATGGGATTGCAAAGAGTTAGACATGACTTAACAATTGAGCACCATCGGTAAAAGGCAATTCAATATACAAAACTTGTCACAACATTAAATTATTAATGAATTTGTTAAATTATAAAATATATGTAATTTATAATAGGAAGAACCAACTTGGAGTATATCCTGTTATATCTGTATTTATACATTTCCTCCCTAACATACTGCGATATCTACTGACATGGTTTTTACTATTTCTATGTGGGTATCTCCCTAATCTAAATTCTCAGCCACATGTCTGCTAACACATATACAAAATGTCTAAATTCATTTTCTTCCCAAAGCCTACACTTTTAATGTCTTTATTTCTGTTAATGTCACTGCCAGTAACCACATCACACAGATTAACAATCTTAGTTATTGTCTCACTCCTTCAATAAATACTTGTGTCTCTGCTACGTGCCAGGCCTGTTTTAGGCACCTGGGATACACCATGAGGAAAACAAAAATCCCTGTCCTAGGGGGTTAACATTTTTTTATTCTCCTCCTTTGCACTCCTAAGTTTAGTGATCTGATTCAGTCAATGTCACCACCCCAACCTCTTTTACTTCATTTTCTCCCATCCTCTCACCTGAACTATTTCAATGGACTCTTACTGCTCATTCTTTAATTCATGTTTCTTTGAGAAAAAGACATGTTACCCATTATTTGGAGTGAAATGTTATTTTCTAAAATTTACCTCTAATTTTGGCCTCTCAATTTTCTGATACTCTTCTTTTTATTTCCAACACTTTTCTAAATCATTAGATTTTTATGTCAGATGCAGTAACTAGCCTCTGAAATAGCCTCCAATGATTCCTAACTCCTGATAGTAACACTCTTGTGCAATCCCCTTCCATACTAAATAGGACTGACCTGTATAGCCAATGGGGCTTCTCCATTGGCTCAGCAGTAAAGAATCTCCCTGCATTGCAGGAGCCATGGGAGCTGCAGATTTGATCCCTGGGTCGAGAAGATCCCCCTGGAAAAAGAGAATGGCTACCCACTCCGGTATTCTTGCCTGGAGAATCCCCATGGACAGAGGAGCCTGGCAGGCTATAGTCCATGGGGTTACAAAGAGTTGGACACGACTGACACGACTGAGCACGCATGCACGGGCATACAGCCAATAGAATACCGCATAAATGACAGAATACTACTTCCAAGGTTAGGTCATAAAAGGCACTGCAGCATTCATCTTGCTCTTTCTTCGATTCCCCACTCTAGAAAAAGTCAGTCATGAAGAAACTGAAGCACTCCTATGGAGAGATCCAAGTGGTAAGGAACTGAGGCCTCCTAAAAAGTCAGCACAAATTTGTGAACCATTTGAGTGAGCTATTCTAGAATCGGATCCAGTCCCCGGCAAGCCTTGAGATGACTGCAGCCCTGACTGAAACATCTGGACCACAACCTCACAAAATATCCTGAGCCAGAATCACCCTGTTAAGCTGCTTCCAAACTCTACACACAGAAAGATAATGAATGTTTCTTATTGTTTCAGTAGTTTTAGGTAGTTTCTTACAGAGCAACAGATAATTAATACATGAGGCTGTATTTGAAAAATATTTTTATATCACAGAATGTAATGTCATTAGATCATAACCAACATCTTTGGCTTGTCTTGATCAAAGTACCTAAAATTTATATTTCCATAAAGATACAAAAACTATGGAAAGGAAGACTATGACAATTTCAAGAAGTGATTTATTTAGCAATAACAAGCAAAACTGCATTCCCGTAAGTCACAGCCACCAATACTCTAATTTAACTTACACTGAATGCCCTTGAGAAATCATATATATATATATATATATATATATCTCTCTGACAGATTGAATCAGTATCTTCCTTACCTAAGGATCCTGTTCTGACAATAACATGCAGCTGATAACAAATCTTCTTTTATAACTAATTAAACCTATATGGCTCATTCTTACATTTACTATGGTAACAGTTGTAAATTCTCTAAGGGCAGAGAGTAATCTCACTTCAGTTCTTATGGGCCATAGCATCTAGCACAGTAAAAGTCAAAATATGTTGTAAACTGCAAAGACTTTGTAACATAAAGCCTAAATATCCAAAATCAGCACATCAGTTAATTTTTAAAGAGTTAACTATGTTATTTTTATTTAATTATTTTAAAGCACTTCTAGTTTCATGAAATACCAAAATGTAAAGTCATTTCTTTTGTCTGAATTTTCATTATTTTTGTTAATTTCCACACGAAATTCAAACCTCTTTCATTTACTAGCCACAAGAAAAGTTCCTAGTGTGTTTGACTTCCAACCCTCTTTAATATATAACGTTTACACAGGTTGATAAAACATATTGAATTTTGTCCAAATATAATAGTATGGCAACATAAAATTCCCACTCTGTTCTTAGTAACAGTTTGCTAGTTTATCTGAAAGAAAACAAAAAAGGAACCCAAAGGTTCTGCAATACACCTATACACTTCATAAAAATGGTTTCTAATCCATGAGTCTCAGACCAGTTCACAGCTCCAATTTCAATACTACCAGCTATCATCATTTAGTTTTCAAGAAATTTCATGACATTGAAAGAGGGTATTGGTATACTAAAAGACTGAGTACCAACACCCTAAAATAAATATCTGCTGAATAAATGACTAAAAAGTTACTCCTATGGCTTATTTTTAATGATGATAGAAATTAACAGCTATACATTATTGAAAAGTATCTTCTATAGAGATCAGGCCCTTGCTGGCACTTTCATATACTGTTGCTATTTAGTCACTAGGTCATGTCTGACTCTTTGCGATCTCAAGGACTGCAGCCTACCAGCCTCTTCTGTCTATAGGATTGCCCTGCCAAGGATACCTCAATGGGCTACCATTTTCTTCTCCAGGGGATCTTCGTGACCCAAGGATTAAACCCACATCTCCTGCTTGGCAGGCAGATTCTTTACCACTATGCCACCTGGGAAGCCCTTTCATGTATTATTATATCTAATTCTCATAATCATCTTAAAGGTAAATATTATCCTCATTTTGCACCAAGAAAATTGAGGTTCAGAGAAATAAAATAACTGTTTAAAAGTCCACAGCCAATAAATGAGGGAAATGTAATTAAAACAAAAAATTTAGATAAAATTAAAGCTATCTACTCTATTACCTTCAAGATGAATGGACCCAACACATCTTTCAAAGAATTTTTTACTTTATCCTACTCATTCCTAAAGGTTCCACCCCATTCTCATCACTCTTGTTAACAGACAAATTTCTCAAATGAAAAGTACAGATATGTTGTCTAAATGACATTTAAACTCTTCAAACTTTGATAAAGTTAACAGAAGAAAATCTGTATTCAGAATTTTGTCATATCCAAAGGCCTACCTTAATCCTCATTCTCATTAACCTGTCTACAAAGCATGTCACTGCTGATAGTCCATTTACCCTTCAGACCCTTAACTCCTATGACAACTTATTTTCCAAGATTTCCTCTGTCTCTATTTTTCTGTGTTACATACTTTCCACTAGTGATTTAATTCTTTAACTACTATCTCAACTATAATGTCTTATCTTTTGATATAATTTTTCAAATTCCAGCTAGTTATCTCTACATATAGATAGTTCATAAATGAAATCAGCATGAATTTACCACCTCCTAAAATAGCTAGTCTCTACCACTTTTCTTACGTTTAAACTGTTGTATTAAATTCTTACCACTTTCCTTACGTTTAAACCATTGTATTAAATTCTTCCCTCCTCAACCTCTATATCTGGCTAGCCATCCAACTTCTGTTATTTAAAGCATAAATATTAAACCATCTACATAAATCACTGTGCTAAGCAAAAGAAAAGTGATACGTTTAAAAATGTCTAATAGGAACTTCCCTAGCAGTCCAGTGGTTAAGACTCGGTATTCCCAAGGCAGGAAGCATGGGTTTGATCCCTGAATGGGGAACTAAGGTCCTGCATGCCACATGGCATGGCCAAAACAAAAGTTTAATAGTATTACTTTATCTTTACCAATGATATTTTTATTTAATTTCAAATACTAATGAGGAAAAAGATCTAACTCCTAAAATGCTGTGTATGTTTGCAATTAAGCAACTTGGAAGGGGGATGATACTTTAGTAGGATATTCTGTGTTTAACAAGGCAAGTTCACAAAATACGCACTTATTATTGTTGATTATTGATTTCATGTTGTTTAAATTTTTTAAACATAAAGTTGGTTAAACAATGGTCTCATAAATCTTCCTAACATAAAACCTATCATATTAAATAACACTGTCTCTAAACTAGAAGAAAGGTCAAGAAGGAATGCCAAAATTCTGCACTTGATAGTAATTTCCTTCCCCAAAACACTTTCTTCTCTAATACATTATGCTTACAAATCAATTCAGAAATTTTAATAAGGCTTACAACAAAAATGCAAAAGAAAAAGGAAAAACTGACCAATTTTCTTCCCAGTTTTTCACCTCCACCAAAAACCAAAGAATCTTTCAAAAATGTATAATCTTTTTTTCATCAATAACCATCAGCAAGCAGTAACAAACTTTATGTGCTATGAAATATTCAGTTCAGTTCAGTTCAGTCGCTCAGTCATGTCCGACTCTTTTCGACCCCATGAACTGCAGCATGCCAGGCCTCCCTGTCCATCACCAACTCCTGGAGTCCACCCAAACTCATGTCCGTTGAGTCGGTGATGCCATCTAACCATCTCACCCTCTGTCGTCCCCTTCTGCCTTCAATCTTTCCCAGCATCAGGGTCTTTTCAAATGAGTCAGTTCTTTGCATCAGGCAGCAAAAGTATTGGAGTTTCAGCTTCAGCATCAGTCCTTCCAATGAATGTTCAGGACTGATTTCCTTTAGGATGGACTGGTTGGATCTCCTTGCAGTCCAAGGGACTCTCAAGAGTCTTCTCCAACACAACAGTTCAAAAGCATCAATTCTTCAGTGCTCAGCTTTCTTTATAGTCCAACATCCATACATGACTACTGGAAAAACTATAGTCTTGACTAGACGGACCTTTGTTGACAAAGGAATGTCTCTGCTTTTTAATATGCTATCTAGGTNTTTAGGATTGACTGTTCGATCTTCTTGCAGTCCAAGGGACTCTCAAGAGTCTTCTCCAACACCACAGTCCAAAAGCATCAATTCTTTGACGCTCAGCTTTCTTTATAGTCTAATTCTCACATCCATACATGACTACTGGAAAAACCATAGCCTTGCCTAGAGGGACCTTTGTTGGCAAAGTGATTTAGAGCTCTACAAACACAACAAAAAACAATGAATTGGAAATCTTTAGAAGGATGCATTTTATGCTCTGTAAATTATTAATATGAATCAAGCTGTTATAAACTAAAATTCAGAAACAAGACTGAGAGAATTCAATGTAAGTACATGTTAAAAGACATATTAGCAAGGGTTTTTCTGTTAGGAAAATGATGAAGCTGTAAATCTTGTGACATAGGAATTAAGGAAAAGGATCAAAGGTTTAGAATGTAAGTAAATCTAAGTTAATATTAGTTGATTTTTTAAAGTGACTTATGGGATTTAAAATACATGGAAACTAAGACATATAACAACAACAGCACAAAAAATGACAGATACTCTGGTGAGACTGCTTATGAGAGCCTTCCATTGTCCAGAAAGCAGTAAAAGCACTAATTTAAGCTGGATTCTAATTTAATGTAGACAGTAATAACTCAAGAATGCATGTTGTAACCTCTTATTAACTGTAATATCTTTATTATCTGGAATATTTTCAGATGTATTATTATTAAGAAAATAAAAACAGAAAGAGAATAATATACTTATTAATTCAAAATAATTTAGTAAAAAGGAAAAAACAAACAAGAAATAAAATGAAATCAAGCCTAATATAGTACATTTAAACATAAATAATAGTAATTATATCAAACATAAATGGATCATATCCTCCAATTGAAGGACAAAATTATTCAAACAGATTTTTAAAAATCTGTATAATGCTTACAGAACCTTAAATTAAGGTATATTATTTTAAGATCTCACCTTAAATGTAAGGAAACAAAAGTTGAAAGAAATGTATGGAAAAAGAGATTATANAGGTTTGATTCCTGGGTTGGGAAGATCCCCTGGAGGAAGGCATGGCTACCCACTCCACTGTTCTGGCCTAGAGAATTCCATGGACAGAGGGGCCTGGCGGGCTAAGTCTATGGGGCTGCAGAGTCAGACATGACTAAGCAACTAAGCACACACATACACATACCTACTTGCTGTACTATTTTCTGAAGAAATAGAGGCACCATTTTAGGTAGAAAGTGTAACTAAAGATAATTCGGAGTAATTATCTTTAAAATCTTGCAGAGATTTTATTCAAATTATTTGTTTTTCTTTCTCAGAAAAGAAATATCACTCAGCTGTAGTAATTACATTACTTTGATCAGGAGTTTTTTACTCTAAAGATGAAGGCACAGCGGTTAACAGGTTAATCTGCTAAAAATCAAGTTTTAGAATTTAATGAGACTAATTCTCCTAGATTCTCTTGGAAGCTGTTTTATTGGAGTACAGAAATTATTAAGTAGAGTAAACATCACCCTTGTGGCTTGAGAATGAGCTACGGTTTCCATCTACACAGTTTGTCCTTGCAGAATTATGGGCTAGGAAAATTTACTCTGAGTATATTATTAACAATTAAATCACTGTTATGTTATTTCCATTTGGATGACTCAGCCTTTGTTGTTGTTCTTCCCTTGTGTTCTAGAAAGGTATACATGAGTGGAATTTTAGTGCTTCTTCTGTCAGGGGTGTGAGGTAAGTCTCCTTGGTTTTGTTTACTTAGAAAACATTTTTCTAGAGCCTGAATGTCTTGGATAGGACTTATAGTCATGATTTTAAAATGCGAAGAACTTCAAGCACCCTCCTGTTGATGAAAATGCTCAGCCTTCTGCAGACTCACTATCTTCATTACCAAAAGATTTGCAACAAAAGCTTCATGGACTCTGTCCTTGTCACCTACTTAAAATACGGTGACGGAGAGATAAGTGTGATTGTAGACCAGAGTCAAGGTAAGGATAGAAGGGAGCTGTTGGAGGTCCTCTCCAGCTGGGGGAGCTGATGGTTTATGTTAGAGGATGATTTTTCTGGGGTTTCTTGGTATACCAGGAACTACTCTCTTTAGATGTATTGAAAACTCATGTACCATCTACTGGATTGGGTCCTCTAGCTAATACAAATGGAGAAGGCAATGGCAACCCACTCCAGTACTCTTGCCTGGAAAATCCCATGGACAGAGGAGCCTGNCATCTATTTGCCATGAAGTGATGGGACCAGATGCCATGATCTTCGTTTTCTGAATGTTGAGCTTTAAGCCAACTTTTTCACTCTCCTCTTTCACTTTCAACAAGAGGCTCTTTAGTTCCTCTTCACTTTCTGCCATAAGGGTGGTGTCATCTGCATATTTGAGATTATTGATATTTCTCCCGGCAATCCTGATTCTAGCTTGTGCTTCATCCAGCCCAGTGTTTCTCATGATGTACTCTGCATATAAGTTAAATAAGCAGGGTGACAATGTACAGCCTTGACGTCCTCCTTTTCCTATTTGGAACCAGTCTGTTGTTCCATGTCCAGTTCTAACTCTTGCTTCCTGACCTGCATACAGATTTCTCAAGAGACAGGTCAGGTGGTCTGATACTCCCATAGCCTTTTTTAAAAATGTAAAATTCTTTCAACTTCCATTTGTCCAATAATTGAATAAATAGTCTAAGTTGTCTTTTCCTAGTTACAGTTTCACTGACTCCTCCCCCCAATTGTGTCAACAGTAAACGAATCAAGATGCTGCTCAACTGTTAGACTTAAACCACTAAGTACAGATATGTAATAATGGCTAATACTATGTGTAAGTAAGTGAAGTCACTCAGTCGCGTCTGACTCTTTGTGACCCCGTGGACTGCAACCCACCAGGCTCCTCAGTCCATGGGATTCTCCAGGCAAGAATACTGGAGTGGGTTGCCATTTCCTTCTCCAGGGGATCTTCCCGACCCAGGGATCGAACCCAGGTCTCCCACATTGTAGGCAGACGCTTTAACCTCTGAGCCACCAGGGAAACCCTAATACTATGTGTAGTAAATATTATTAAACCTCCTGTCCTGTTTTCCAATTATTGATTCATTTCATCTCACATGATCCTCCAAAAGTAAAACATATTATCATTTCCAGTTTAAGGATAGAGAATTGTGGCACAGAAAGGCTACATGACTTGCCCAATACAGTTATTACAATTAAATTACAATTACAACAACAGGGTTATTTCAATTTCAGTGATCTCTAAATCAATTCACTTTCTAATTTCTGAATCTGTCAAGAACTGAAGTTTTGAAAGTCCATGATACTAAGCAAACAAATCCTAGAAAAAAAATTTTGCAATCCTCTTTAGCAAGTAACTAATGGCAGCATAATTTGAAATACTAATATTTCAAGTAAGCTTATTCTACTCAAAGAGAAAGATTTAATCAAAAGATGTTTGAACTATGTGATTAGAGGTGGTGACTAACCTGCTTATCAACACTTTTGTTACCTGCTATTATACAAATATTTGAAAAATAGGAGAAAGACTATCATCTCAATTTTGTCATCAATGATCACATTTCACTGAATAAACAAAACTAAAAGGATAAGACCAACTTCTCCTAACTGATACCAAAGTAACTCATTTCCAGAGCTCTAGTCACGCTCTGTAGGGGATAAACATGAGCTTTTCCTGTTTTCTCCACTGACTGCCTTCAATGATGCTCTCCTAAATCTCTCTTTCTTATCCCTTAATGACATCTCAGGCAGATCCCACAGTCTTTCAGTTACATTCTACTTTGTTGTTGTTTTTAAGTTTCTAAATATGCCAGACACTACCAGATGCTGGATGCTAACATGTATCTACGACTCTGCCTGACACACAGCCGGCTTTCAGTAAATATTATATATTATTACTATCACTATTTCATCAAATCTAAGATCCCATTAGTAGTAATATACACCATTACTTTATGTGCTTCTAAGAATGAAAAAGTCTGCAAATTAATCTATGACAATTAATTACGAGATGTATCTTGATTTTAGATGTTAAAGTGTGGGAAAACTGATTAAATGAGGTAGTAAATTCAAGCTCTCGCTATTTTTGGCTATACTATTTGGTTTTCCTGTCTTTGGTCTTGGTCTCCTCACTGCATCTCCAGGATCTAAACTACATTCTCCCTTTGCATTGATCCCTCTCCCCAAGTCTCTTTAAAATCCTTAGTGGCTCACAACCAGGAAACATTTAAAGTCCTCAACATGGTACCCAAAGCTCAGTACGAATCACACTATCAGCCCTCCAACGTACCTACTAAACCAGATTTCACTAATATGCTTGTGTACTTCCACCAATCTGTGCCTTCGTTCAATATTACTTGATCTGCCTAGAATGCCCTCAGTGTCCTGTCCCCTCTTCACCATGGCAACAAACCCTACTGAATCTCTAGTACTTCTGTGAAAGCTTTCAAGATAAATACCTTTGATTCTCCAGAGCAAATCAATCAGCCATTCCTCTGTAACATAATTACAATATACTACGATTAGAAGACCAACCAAGTTATAAGCTCCTTTAGGGCAGGTACATACCTATTTTTACATCACCAGCCCCTTGCAAGATCCTGACCATGTATCCTCATGTTAAGAATCCAGGCTGTAAAATAAGACAAACCTGTCTGAACTCTGGTTTTGCCATTCACCAGCTATGTGACCTTGGGCAATCTACTCAATCTAAGATTCAGTGACTTCTTAAAACAGGATAACAAAATCTACCTTAGAGGGTACGGATTAAATATAAAACACCCGACGCAACATAAACTCAATGAACATTAGCTGTTGTCATTATCATCGTTGTCACTTTATTATTTTTTCAAAAAAGGAAGGGGACACCATGAATAGTTAATAGATTAATATTGTATATTCTATTCTCTAGTCAGCTATGCCCTGACTTCAGCTTGGCAGTATGTTATAAGAGATAGGGGGTAGAGAGGGAGGTGCTGTTCATGCAGAGGTAACATGTAACCTGTGTTAACATTCAGGCATGCTACAGAGAAATGCTCAAATGATTCTTCAACTTTCCTGAGTCCTCCTCTCATCTCTACCTAACTCCTCAAGCCTTAACCATAATTCCTCAGTCCTGTCTCCTCACCTAAAATAGGTTTCTACCTAAATAGGGCAATGGTTGTAATTGAGTAAACAACATTTTTAAATTTGATCCTCTTATTTATCTAGTCTTTTAACTGACACATACAAGAATGATTTGAGGTTGTTAATGTGAACTAAAGGATCAGATTCACATAAATGTATTAATGCTGAGTAAGTAATAATTAACAAGAACATTTAAATTCATATGGTCTCTTACAAAGAAAATGAATTTTTAAAATTAAAAGTAAAGAAATGTTTATAAAGCAGTGATAAGCCTCAGTAAGGTATACCAGTGAGCAAGAGGTCAGTATTTTAATTCCAGGCTCTGCTATCAGCTGGTTGTGAGGCTGACCATACATATACCTTGGCCTTTCTGCCTGCAATTTATTCATCTGTGAAACAGAGGACTTGAGAAGGTCTTTTTCAACTCTAAAACCAATTCTAGTATTTAAACATCAAATTTTCATTAGAAAACTGAAACAAACTACAATTAGATAGCCACTAAAAATTCGAAGGATTCACTTAAGCTATTCAGACATACTTAGGAGCGCACATGTAAATGTCACCCCAATTGAAAAAAAAAAAGAATATGCAGGCACAGTCTATAACCAAAATGAATACAAGTTACAAGTAACCAAGGAGAACTAATTCATTTCAACACCATATGATTGCTCCCATCTGAATTTCTTACTGTATTTAAAAAGGACAATTTATTAATATAAGTATCACAGGTAAAAGGAGTAATATCTAAAATCAATAGAAACGTTTTCCAAAAACCTGAACTGAACAAGCCCAGAGGGACAAAATTTGAGGCTCTGTTTTCCTCACAAAGATACTGCTAACCTAGCCTTAACTAATACCGCTGAACTCTGTAGTAGAAATAATTTTAATAGCAAATATAGGCATTATATTACCACTTTTCATATTTTAACTCATATAATCCTCACAGAAGTCCTGTAACTACTATTACTGTCCCCATTTTACAAATGAGGAAACTGAAGAACAGAGAGGAATTAATAGAATGACTTGCCTGAGGTCACTCAGCTAGTAAACTGTGCAGCTGGAATATGAACCTAAGCAGTCTGGCTTCAGAGTTTGTTCTCTCCGTGCATTACTGTCACACAAGTACATGATGCAAAACGGCTAAACAATAAAATGAATCTAAACAATAAAATGAATCAGAGTGATTGCATTAACTCTGCCACTAACCAAGCTACGCGTCCTTGAATGACAATCTCTCTGGACTTCATTTCCCACTCAAGTAAAAAAGCGAATTGGACTAAATAATCTCTGAAATTCCTTACAGGTCTGACGTTCCATGATCTATGGAATGCTTTAAAAGCAAAAAGCCACAACTGTGGCATAGCAACAGCTATGCTCACTCTTCTTTATCTTCCTCCTTTTACACTTATCACTGTATCTCATTATCTTTTTCCTATGGCTCATCTTTATAAGTTCCTCTGTTTAACAGCTGCCTACCTCATAAGAGTTACACTGATAATCTTGAGAAAAAAATAAATTAACAGAGGTGAACTCTAACCTCCAGACCACACTCTACTACCTCCAAACCATGCAGAACTAAGACCTAGGACTAAAAATAGACCAGCCATTACTTCAGCAAGTGCTGGAGACTATGCCTAAACGTATGTATGCATAAATGGATGGAGTTATTTATTTTTCATAAACCAGCAGGATGTAGGAATTAAGAGCAGGGGCTCTTTCAATCTCATATCTGCTAACCACAATTAGCAGTTTCAACATAATCAGTTACTGAAGACTCAGGTTCCCGGTCTACAAACAGAGAGAACATAAAAACCTACCTACACAGCTTGCTATAAAGAGATACTTTTAAAGTAATGCCATAGTGACTGACAAAGTAAGCACTCAAAAAATAACAGCTGTTGTTACCGCCCCTGTTAAGCACCGCTGCTATTTACGATTCCCATATAAAGGCAGGAGCTCCCAAGTATGACAGATTTTATTTCAAATTCTGGCTCTACTACTTAGTAAGTGTATGGCCATGAACAAATTGGTTAGTCTCTCTAAGCCTGAGTTTCTTCATCAGTAAAATGAAGATAATAAATCATCTATCTTCAGTTCAGTCGCTCAGTCGTGTCCGATTGTTTGCGACCCCATGAACCGCAGCACACCAGGCCTCCCTGTCCATCACCAACTCCCGGAGTTTACTCAAACTCATTTCCATTGAATCGGTGATGCCATCCAACCATCTCATCCTCTGTCGCCCCCTTCTCCTCCTGCCTTCAATCTTTCCCAGCATCAGGGTCTTTTCAAATAAATCAGTTCTTGGCATCAGGTGGCCAAAGTATTGGAGTTTCAGCTTCAGCATCAATCCTTCCAATGAATATTCAGGACGGATTTCCTTTAGGATGGACTGGTTGGATCTCCTTGCAGTCCAAGGGACTCTCAAGAATCTTCTCCAACATCACAGTTCAAAAGCATCAATTATTTGGTGCTCAGCTTTCTTTATAGTCCAACTCTCACATCCATACACAACTACTGGAAAAACCATAGCCTTGACTAGACAGACCTTTGCTGGCAAAGCAATGTCTCTCCTTTTTAATATGCTGTCTAGGTTGATCATAACTTTTCTTCCAAGGAGTAAGGGTCTTTTAATTTCATGGCTGCAGTCACCATCTGCAGTGATTCTGGAGCCCAGAAAAACATCTTATCTTAGCCAACAGGAATTTGTTGTATGGCTCGGGAAACTCAAACAGGGGCTCTGTATCGACCCAGAGGGGTAGGATGGGGAGGCAGATGGGAGAGAGGTTCAAAAAGGAGGGGATATATGTATACCTACAGCTGATTCATGTTGAGGTCTGACAGAAAACAACAAAATTCTGTAAAGCAATTATCCTTCAGTAAAAAAAATAAGTTAAAAAGAAAAAAAATCTATCTCACAAAACTATTGTGAAGATTAGATGAGGTAACAAAGCTGCTGACACCTTGTTCCTAACTGGTCAGTAAATGCTAATTCCTTCCTCCTTAATGACAAAAAGAGCACATTTCTACTAATTCAATTCAAGGAATAGAGATTACAAGTGAGAATCCCAGAGAAGACAACTCTCTTTTCTCTATCATTCTGTGCAGGGGGATATACCAGACAATTCTCACTCATGGGATTCTCTTTATCTTCTTATGTGCTTCCTAAGACTAGAGAGTGTTTTCTCAGGCCATCTCCAAATGTTCTGAAAGGAGTTGTGTGTTCAAAGGCAGCAACTCTTAGAAACTCTCTCAGGGAACCCAGAAGATCAAAACTATTTTCATAATAACACTGAAATGGAGCAGGACCCTATGATCTTTTGCCCTCCCCTGACCCCCCGCGCCGTCCTCAACTTGTCTTTTATCTGTGGAAAAACTTTAGTCAAAGATTAAGTTTGATCAGAGAAGTGAGAAAATGCCTGAAATGCCGGGAAAGAATCCTCCTGCAAAGCGGGAGACCTGGGTTCAATCGCTGGGTTGGGAAGATCCCCTGGACAGGGAATGGCTACCCACTCCAGTATTCTGGCCTGGAGAATTCCATGGACTATATAGTCCATGGGGTCACAGAGTCAGACACGACTGAGCCACTTTCACTTTCACTGAATCCATGTTAAATTTTGAGGTTTCCCAAGTGGAGCTAGTGGTAAAGAACCTACCTGCCATTGTAGGAGGCATAAGAAGACACAAGTTTGATCCCTGTGTCAGGACGATCCCTTGGAGGAGGGCACAGCAACTCATTCCAGTATACTTGCCTGGAGAATCCCCATGGACATAGGAGCCTGGTAGGCTACAGTCCACAGAGTTGCAAAGAGTTGGACATGACTGAAGCAATTTAGCATGCAGCTTTATTTCAGATAAGGAAACAGCAACCCACTGCAGTAATCATGCCTGGAGAATCCCATGGACAGAGGACCCTAGCAGGCTACAGTCTAGGGGGTCGAAAGAGTTGGACATGACTGAGCGACTAAACCATCACCACCAGTCATTACAAAGTATGGTCAAAGACCTTTAGAACACTCTGAGCCATACCCTGTGAGCTGTCTTACAGATACTAAAACCCCTACCACGTAGGAAAAGTTAACTGCATGATGACCAAACTGTAGCCATGACAAAAGCTGCCAAAATTCTGACAACTGGCCTCAAGGAAACGGGAACAAACCGACCATGGGACTGCAGATTATCTGTACTTAAAATGTATGAAATGCTGTTCAGACCACTGATAATCAATTTCAAGATGACTGTCAGAGCTGACTGTGCTGTTTCTGCATGGTATGTCATCTCCCCACGCCTCCCACTCCACCCCACCCCCACCGCTGTTGCTAACATTCAAAATAAAGCAAACTTTTCTTTCCACCAACCTGGCCTCTTTATTGGTTTTTGAGCAGCAAGCAGCAGGACCCCATTATCCATTACAATACTACAACATCATGTGCTTTTTTCACTCAGTGTTTCACGAGTACACACAGTGAAAGTTCCCAAAGGCCACATGAAATGTGATGTCACGCCCCTGAAGGCTAGTAGAAGGTGTGCTTGTATACTCTGTGTTTCACACATCTCTCAGTTTTAATTTCAAATACAGAGTATTATCAATAGATATTGGAATATTTTAAACAATTTTTAAGAGTTTCAAATACCAAGACCAAAAAGTTAAAAGAATTACTTCCCTAAGGTATAGAAAAAGCTCACAAAGCACATGGATTACTCTGTGAATTACAACTTTACCAATTTAGTCTAAATAAGTAATTCACACAATAATCTAAAAGCTTCTCATTTTCCTGTATGATGTTTCAGGCCTTCAATCTTCAAAAAATGACTTGTTCACTAATTATCTGTGAATATTCAGTAACAGAACTGGTTCTAAGGACTTACATCTCCTTATTTACGGTCTACAGTCTTTCTAAATTCTGCAGGTCATCTTCAATAAGAGATGACTATGTTTTCTTAATCATCACACTGTCCCTCTCATTACACATAATATGAAAGTTGCAAGTAATGTTTACAGCAAGTTAATTAAACTTTCCTGTGATCTATAATAACTTTTTAAGGCTTTTCTGATAGCACACCTGCCTAGTGATAGGAAGAAACAGGTAAGCAAATTTCCTTCTATAAACAAATTTAAAGGGTATAACATACAAAAAGTTTGAAAAGCCAGGGAGAATTCTTCCATATTATTTACATAGTGATCCAAATATACAACCACGTTCCAAGTCCTCAATCTACAATCTTCCTTTTCTATACTATTTTAAGTTCTGAAAGCACTATGTTGGAATATGTGCTTGAAATATGACTGAAATATAAAAACAAACACATACACACAAAAAATTGGTTTTTTATTTTTTCTATTTTTAAGATAAAAGAGATACAACTTAATGACAAATCTATCAGCCTATAGCACATAATAGAGCCCTTATAAATACGTGTTGAATGAATAAATAATTTTTTTAGGCATTTGCTCATGAGTATTGTCTACTTGACTTCTTTTAGCATTTACTAGGTAAGGGGAAGACCTGAAAACAAAAATACAACCAGGCAAGACCCCTAGTGAATTTTGACAATCTCCCAAAGGCCAATTAAATAAATACCAAGCAACCCACAAACTACCTCCAGTTAAGCTTGTATAACATGAGGAAAATCTTCCAAACTTTTTTTGTTACATTACTATCTTTAAAAAGTCTACCATGCACCTCCAATATATGTACATTTATTTATAAATTATCTCCTTCTACAACTGTGTACATTATAAAACATAGAATTTTTAAATGGAAGTTTTAAAAGATGAGACAATAATAAACTAATTTAAACTTTCACTTATAAATAATACAAAAATATTTTTAATCTCTCTTAAGAAATTATCAATAACAATACTTTTAAAGAACAATATAATAGAAAAGTTTCACTGCTTTTTAAAATCCTAGTTTTTAGTATTTCAAAGACCTAATTCAAACTTCAAGATTCAGTTAATTTTGAAACTTGATGATAATGGCTACAAGCTGGAATACTGACCTTCCAATGCAGAATACTCTAATACATACCATATATTTAGGATGACAGTGAATGTTAAAATCTTAATTTGAAGAATTATTTTCAGTATTTTGAAACTTTCTGCCAAGCTTGTTAGGTCTATTAGAGTAGCACTGTTTTTTCTGTAATTTGGCTGACAAAAGCTGGTACTAGAACTGTCAGCTCTGCCATTTTCTTGTTCAGGTGTACTCACATTATTNTGATAATTTCTTAAGAAATTATCAATAACAATACTTTTAAAGAACAATATAATAGAAAAGTTTCACTGCTTTTTAAAATCCTAGTTTTTAGTATTTCAAAGACCTAATTCAAACTTCAAGATTCAGTTAATTTTGAAACTTGATGATAATGGCTACAAGCTGGAATACTGACCTTCCAATGCAGAATACTCTAATACATACCATATATTTAGGATGACAGTGAATGTTAAAATCTTAATTTGAAGAATTATTTTCAGTATTTTGAAACTTTCTGCCAAGCTTGTTAGGTCTATTAGAGTAGCACTGTTTTTTCTGTAATTTGGCTGACAAAAGCTGGTACTAGAACTGTCAGCTCTGCCATTTTCTTGTTCAGGTGTACTCACATTATTGGGTTCTTTACAGGAGTCTTTTTAATTCATATCCATTTTATATGGGTTAGTTTAGCCAAAATTAGGTAATATCCATAAATTCATCTAACTATATGCAACTATAAATTGAACTGCTATTTTCTGAAAGTGAACAAGTGAGAAAACTATTAGCGATTCTTGACTCTCCTTCAGACTACCTCCTAAAATGAGGTCATCTCATCAACGTATTTATTCAATGTTAGTAAAATTTCATTTCTTCCTGTCTTACACATAAAAATGACTTAAGTAACACTTCTAAAACTACCTTTTCTCTTCCTTCATGGGAGTATTGGGTACTCTCCTTTGGGGCTATGATGCAAATACACTTGAAACCCCTAGCCAGCACAACTTAATCAGTCTCTCAAATGGTTTTCAGGTTAGGACTGAGTTTGAAGCCAGGAATGATTTTCCACGTCACCTCAGGTTAAGTAAGATTCTATGTTCTTATGATATCGGCCTTCACCCAAAAACTGATCCAAAATCAACCTTCAGGGATGGATAGACAAATATAATCTTTCCAGGACACTCACCCTAACATACTCTATTAAACAATGAAAATAACAGTAATAGCTTCCTATCTTATACAATTCACTCACTTAAGAAACATTTGTAAATACCAGGCATCTTATTGCTATACTCATTTACAAACGTTATTTTAAATATACTATACTATATTTTCATTTGCAGAAGTGCCTGAAAGGAAAAGTGTGGCTTGTGCCCCATCGGGTGGCCAAACTGGAAATTTCAAACAAGTTCCAGCAAGGCAAGTTAACCCTAACTAATCAACATAATTCCTTTGGGAAATTGAAGCCTGCAACACAAGTGTTCTCATGGGAGAGTTCTATAAATGAAAATCACAATAATGTTATGGTGTTTCCTTACACTTGAAAAAAGGGATATGCAGATTATGCAGAATCCTTTCCAAATCTTGCAACAAAAAAAATTAAAACTATTACCATCACTTTTTATTTGAGTTCAATAAAAGCTTTCATTGGGTCAGTTTTCCATTCACAGATTAAGATAATCATCAAAAAAATTTTGAAAAGAGATTATTAATTTAAAAGAATGCTTTTAACAGTAATACTTTAAGTTCTATCATCTTCATATATCTAGCATAATGAAATCATAAAAATCCACAGAAATTTGGAGCTATATGGGTCCTTAGAAAATAGAGGGTTGTAAGCCTAGAAATCAAGTCCAGTTCTCTCACTTTACAGATGAAGAACTTAAAGCCTAGAAGAGGAAGTGATTTCATCAGGGTCACACAGTCAGGGTGACCTGACTCTCAATGCTTACACCTCTGTGTGTGCTCAAGAGACTATATACGGTACTGGACATGTAATTTAACCTTTCTGGATCTCAATTTCTTCATCTGAAAAAACCAAGGAGACAGATAATCCGTCAATTCCCTTTAACTTTAAAATCCTGAAATCTAGATACCTCATTATTTTAGTACCTTACAAAACTACAGTATACACGGACAAACCCATTCCTGGTTCCTGAGAAACCAAAGCAGCACAGGACCCTAGGGAAGAAAACACAAGTCAGCAGCCAAAGGCACCAAATATATTTGCTTCTTTTGCTAATATTCTGTAAAATATTAACATGGTCATACTAGTCTGGCGGAAACTGGTCTAAATTAATTTTGATTAATCAATTACAGAGCTCTAAAGTATGCAATGACTGATGCTAAATTTTAAAAAGTGCTCTTGAAAAGATTTATTGATGTTCTGCATTACGTGCCAAGATTTATACTCAAATAGATTACTGGAAACAGGGATAGCTTCTTTCCGTTTGTGTTTATTCTTTGTAAAAACTATTCACAAATGAATCAAACCAATTTTCTTTGTATGATTTCCCCATGTTGCTCTATTCTTTTATGCTTTATTATTCCACCTATGAAGATTGAGTCTATGAACTCCACAATTCATTTTTAAATTAGAAACTGATCATTTTCAGGATATTGATGGATCACTAACACTAATTTTAACAGTCCAAAAAATGAAAGCCATTAAAAGTTAAATCAAAACCCTATGAACTACAATGAACCTTAAAAAGCTCTAACCCTATATTCTTACTTTATCAAAGAGGATAGAAGCCTGGAAAGGCAAAAAGCCTGTCCCCATGGCTTCATGACAAACATATACAAGAATCAGCACTTACTGTATGATTGTGTGTACACAATAGTACATATAATCATAGAGGTAAAACAACATTTTCAGCTTCTGTCTAATGCTCTGATGTTTCAAGTAAAATTTAATGCAGCAAAATGACGTGAAAACCAAAATAGTTGAACAGTTCATAACAGTTCATAGCAGTAGAAAGCAGCCTACACTAGAAATCATGGGTAATATACCAAAATTTCATCACCAGTACTTGAAAAACACATCCAAGTCTGTTCTACAAACAGTGTTTCAACAGCATCATCTTCACATGTGAGAAACTACATTTTACTGCCATATGAAAAGGTTCTTCTCTCGAGCAAATGCTGACATCTTTCACGATATTCTTTTTTCCCCAAAGTTTCTAAGCTGCCAAATTTCTCTAAAGATTCTTATTTATGCCTCTTTATTTTTAAAGGAACAACACTAGCTCTTGAGAAACAATATACAACACACAGATCCCAACCCTATAAAAAATGGCTCCAATTCAAAAAGGAAAGTGCTCTTCATTAATTTTCCCTACCAAATAAAGAGCTTACGAAAGATCCAAGTCACAAAGTAAGGACTCTCTGTAGAATAAAATTTCAATAATCTACAATTAATGAATTTTTTACAAAATAATTTTTAATTGGCCTAGGAAAAAATTACACATTCATACATATGAAATGTGTTCCTCTCTGACCAACTTAAAGTAAACCATCTAGGACTAGTTAGCATCCAAATGCAGTACATGAATTGAGTACCAGAAGGACTCCAGCCACAAAGCTGGTATTATAAATCAAGAGGTAATGGCATCTTTAAGTCTTACGCCGTCTCCTTCCAGCCCTAAAAATTGTATTCCAAATTAATACAATTCTATGAAACAGTTAAGAGCTGTAATACTTAAAATGAATCACAGCATACAACCAGTCACTATTACTTCTCCCCAGATGAAGCATTCCATACTATACAGGATGTTGCTTCCGGATGCCCTGTTCCACGAAGAAAATTACCTAGTGGTACTAGTGGTACTGAAAATTACCACTAGAAAGATGAAAGACCTCCTTTCAATAAAAACCATCATCTGGACTCCAGCCACGGTTGTAAAACTGACCAAATGTTATTAGAAACAATAAATCAAGAGCTCTACAGGCTGAAAAGCTTGTCCCTTATTTCACTCTTACAAAACGTAGTCACAAAACACTATAAGAAAATTAAATGAAAGAAAGCATTAACAACTCTAGGCCTTTCATTTCTGGCAATAATGAAATACTGTACGTTACCAGGTGAATTTATTTTACAATCTTCAAGGTTCTGTTTAACCTACTTATGTCTCTTTCCTTGCCTTCTTCAATTCTAACAACTGTTATATGAATAAATAAACTTCTGCGATCGCCTAAACATCCTTTCAATGAACTTAAAATAGAAATGAAAAAGAGAACCAAAATATCTTAATTCATAAAATCTGGCTAGCATATTTGTGTTCATATTGATTTTATACTCTTTGTTCCTGCACACAACACAGATGTGAATTACCGGAGGTTACAGATTAAGTCTCTCTATCCAGGAGCTGAACTGCCAGCCACTGAGAATAACCTATTGCAAAGCTTAAAACCTTTCAAGTATCTTGGCTTCTGAATACATAAATGGGCTCATTATCTTTACTTTTCCTTTCATTAACGTAAGGTTCCTTATCATTATCTATTAAATACAGTCCAGGAGCTGTTATCACAGAAATTAAGGTTGAGGAGGGCCATGATTTCTGTAATACACAGGAATGTTTTAAAAGTACATTGTTTACAAGACAGTCCTTTTCTCCCTAGCTAACAAAAATTTTAGGAAAGAAAACCTAAAAATGTTAATTCTCTTCTCTTTCTTTCTTCCTTCCTCTTCCCTTCACTCCATTCCAAAACCGAAGAGCCAAAACCAAAGATATGATTACTTTATGTACTTCATGAAATCAGTGAAAACACGAGTCACCGTCTTATTATCAAAACAAAACAGTTGATTACGATGTTTGCCTACTGTAACCACCGCACGTGTGATACACATTTAAATCAAGTTCCGACCCTGTTACAAAGCCTTTGTCAACAGTGGGCAAACGGGGGAAAGCTGAAGGGCTCTGTGAATTGAAGGAAATCACCGGAGGGGCTAATCTAGGAAGAAGATTCCTCGCGGAAAGGTGAGCCGAAAGAAACCAGACCTAACCTTGCAGAGGGGGCGCTCGCTCAGGGTGGGGACCAGAGGTCAGGGTGAGCGGGAAGAGGAGGGGATTAGCGCGGAACCGCTGTACCCCGGGCTACCCTCACACCCCGGCTCCGCTACCTGCGGCTCGCCCTCCCACCACCATGCCTCAGCCCCGGCCGGCTGGGCAGTCCCTCCCGGCCCGCGGCCCGCAGCCCGCATATCCGTTACCCCGGCTGCAACGGGGCTGCGGGGGAGGGGAAGGTCAGCGGGGCCCGGAGGGGGCCGGCCGCGGCTGGGATGCCGCAGTGGCTCCCCGTCGCACCGGGTCAAAGTCCGCCCGGGCACGGGGGAAGCAGCAAGAGCGGAAGGCGGCCGTGGAGGTCGGGACTTGCGAGATGGTGACCCCTCCAAGTCCTCCCACTCCCCGGCCGCCGCCGGTACCTCATACTGGATATATTGCTTCCTCCACTCTGGAGTGATGTGCGCGGAGAGGTGCTCGGCGAACTTCATCCTGCCGTCTCCCCTTCACTCCTTCTTGGGTCCAGCAGTTACTGGCGGCGGCGGCGGCGGCGGCAACAGTGACTCCGACTCCTCCCCACATGGGCCCCGGCGCGGCGCGGCGCTGCGCTTCTCTCCTCCTCCGCCGCCGCCGAGGTCTCCTCAGAGCCGCCCTCCCGCCATCTTCCTCCTCCTCTCCATAGCCCCGCCCCGCCCCGCCCCGCCCTCTATACGTCATCGCCATGGTAACCGCCTACGCGCCCCGACGAAAAGGGCGGAGTAAGGGGCAGGATTTGGGTATGTTCCTTAAGGCTCCGCCCCTTCTGGGCCGGACGTGCTGAAGGCACCTCCCCTGACCTCTTCCGTCTGGCTCGTGTTGGCCTTACAGCTGCTTGCTACCGCCTGCCTGGGAAGGAACAGTGTTGTTATTGCAAGTAATATTAATACTGTAGCAGGATTAATCCACACAATACGTTTATATTTGCAAAGATTTGTGCAAATGTTCTTCCATTTTAATATTTATTCTTCATAAAACCCTGAAAGATGTATCGACATTAATCCAAATTGAGTAACTAGAACAGACTAAATACTTAAGGGCCAAATGTATTTCAAGGAACCCTATTTTACACGCTGTAGGTGCTCAATAAGTGCTTATTGAATTTAATTAAAGACATCAGTGCCAAAAATTACATGCTGCTTCTGAATTTCGATGTAATTATCTAGTCCGGGGGATACCAGAAAGGCTAACAAAAACACATGGACCCAAACTAGAACTGGGATTACCACCTGGGCTTGTGACTAAGCTTCCTGGGAATTAGAAGTGATGTTGAGAGGGAAGCCCATGTTGGAAACAAAGAGAATCCTCTAGAGATAAGGTTGGAACCCCACCCTCAGGAAGACCAGACATGAGTACAGTATGAGGGCTAACTGTCCTCAGGGTGCATGCAGAACAGATCACTCACACAGCTTGGCACCACTTTGAGTGTGGAAGTAACTTATCTGGAGGACCTGATTTTGGAGGAGCCCTGTATAATATTAATAATAACTAACATTTGTTAGGTTCTCACTATCTACGTAACAAAAACTATTCTAAACACCTTACATGTACAGTACTTTGTCCTGTAATTCTCACAATTTTTATGAGACCCAAAGACTTAAGAGACTACAATGATTGGGACCATATTCTAAGATATCAGCATCTACTATTGGCATATTTGTGTTTTCCTCCATGTATTTTTCCCCTTTCCCCTTCCTCTTAATTCATGCCAGTGCAGATTCTGCAGTTATTTCCTCAGGACAGGGATGATGCATGATGGAAAACTGTCATGGGCTATGAGTCTTTATCTTACAGAAAGCCTCAACCTCTGGTGAAAGGTTAGATCACTCAGACAGCTTGGGACTACTTTGAGCATGGGAGTGATTGACCTGGAGGACTTGATTTTGAACTATAACCAAGTACTTCTGGTGAAAGGGTTCAGTTCAGTTCAGTTCAGTTCAGTCGCTCAGTCGCACCGACTCTTTGTGACCCCATGAATTGCAGCACGCCAGGCCTCCCTGTTCATTACCATCTCTCAGAGTTCACTCAGTCTCACGTCCATCGAGTCAGTGATGCCATCCAGCCATCTCATCCTTGGTCATCCCCTTCTCCTCCTGCCCCCAATCCCTCCCAGCATCAGAGTCTTTTCCAATGAGTCAACTCTGTGCATGAGGTGGCCAAAGTACTGGAGTTTCAGCTTTAGCATCATTCCTTCCAAAGAAATCCCAGGGTTGATCTCCTTCAGAACAGACTGGTTGGATCTCCTTGCAGTCCAAGGGACTCTCAAGAGTATTCTCCAACACCACAGTTGAAAAGCATCAATTTTTCGGCGCTCAGCCTTCTTCACAGTCCAAGGGTAATCGGGGTCAAAAAAAGGAGAATAGGAGAAGGAGTGAGGACTCCTCTCAGCTTAGCACTATACCTCTGTGCTCACCATAACAGTTCCCCTCTACTGGAGGTAAATGTTGCCAGGAGAAAAAGACAGACAAGAGAGGTCCATGCTCCCAGGAAGGAGGAACAATCACAGAGAAGAAATGGTTGCATGGTGTGCCTAGGAGGACAAAACCAGGAGCAGCTGCAAAAGAAGTTTCTAAGCCTTTACCAGATACGGATTAGAATGGCTGACTCTTTGTTTAACTGAAGTATAGTTGATTTACAATGTTTCAGGTACATATCTAAGTGATTCCGATATAAATACATTCTTCTTTTTTAGATTCTTTTACTTTAGAGGTTATTCAGTTCAGTTCAGTTCAGTTGCTCAGTCGTGTCTAACTCTTTGCGACCCTGTGGGCCTCAGCACACCAGGCCCCCCTGTCCATCACCAACTCCTGGAGTTTACCCAAACTTATGTCCATTGAGTCAGTGATGCCATCCAACCGTCTCATCCTCTGTCGTCCCCTTCTCCTCCTGCCTTCAATCTTTCCCAGCATCAGGGTCTTTTCAAATAAGTCAGCTCTTCACATCAGGTGGCCAAAGTATTGAAGTTTCAGATTCAACATCAGTCCTTCCAATGAACACTCAGGACTGATTTCCTTTAGGATGGACTAGGTGGATCTCCTTGCAGTCTGAGGGATTCCCAAGAGTCTTCTCCAACACCACAGTTCAAAAGCATCAATACTTCGGTGCTCGGCTTTCTTTATAGTCCAACTCTCACATCAATATTAAATATAGTTTCCTGTGTAATACAGTAGGTCCTTGTTTATTTTATGCATAGCAGTGTGTATCTTTTAACCCCAAATCCCTAATGTATCCCTTCCCACCTTTCTCCTTTGGTAATATAAGTTTACTGTCAATGTCTGTGAGTCTCTTTCTGTTTTGTAAATAAGTTCCTTTGAATCATTTTTTTTTTAAGATTCCTCATGTAAGTGATATCATAGAGTATTTGTCTCTGCTTGATTTACTTCACTTAGTGTGATCATCTCTAGGTCCATTCATGTTGCTGCAACTGGTATTATTTCATTCATTTTATGGTTGAGTAATATTCTTTACCTCATCTTTACCTCTTCATCTTTTGATGGACATTTAGGCTGCTTCCATGTCTTGGCTATTGTAAATAGTGCTGCTATTGAACATTGGGGTGCACCTTTTCAGTTAAAGTTTTTTTTGGAGATATGCCCAGGAGTGGGATTGCTAGATCATACGGTAGCTCTATTTTTAGTTTTTTAAGGAACCCACATGTTGATCTTCATAGTGACTGTACATATTTTTAACCTCATCGATAGTGTAGGAGGGTTTTCTCCAAGCCCTCTCTAGCATTTATTGTTTGTAGACATTTTGATGATGGAAGACTATAGACTCCTGGCAGAAACTCCCACAGTTTGTGGCAGTAACTCCTATAGCTTTCTCCCAACAGCACCATACCTTGGTGCCTTAACTGTGCACAAAATTCTGGAACCATGATCCAACCAAGGAAAGAAAGAAAATCCTCAATACTAGTTCTATAACAAACAATTTTTAATTTTTTTTCATGACATTCAGTTGGACATGAACCCCAACACTTAGAGGTCTGACCCTCAGTTGAATATGAAAATCTTAATTTATCTACAGAAGTAGATTTAATGATAAGTGTCCTATTCCTAACATTACTTCAGATAGTTCACTGACAAAACCATCAAATACTTAATATTTATTGAACACCTACTTTCTACAGAGCATGGTGCTAAGATACTAAGAATGATAATCTGAATAGTTTTAGTCTGAATCAGAAGTGTTAATTACATTTTCTTTTGAAAAAAGACAACTCTTCGTTTATCAACATTTTTCTAAGTACTATGATATGTCAGCCATGCCACTTTGAGAATGAAGGACAGTTCAAAAATAAACATAATTCTGTCTTTTCCTCAAAGGACATCAAAATCCACTCAGAAAGAGAGATAGGCCAGTAGCTAGACTACCATGTGATATGCACTGTAATTGAGGTATCTACAAGAGACATTCAGCTATCTAGGAAGGAAAGGTTGGCATCCCAAAGAATGTGACTCAGATAGTCTTAAACAACAATCTGACAGGGAGAAAGACACCCCCAAAGATTCCAAAGGCAACAAGAATTCAGGACTTAGAGAATGGCGGGCTTCCCTGGTGGCATAGTGATAAAGAATCCATCTGCCAATGCAGGAGAGGCAAGTTTGATCCCTGGGTCAAGAAGATCCCTTGGAGAAAGAAATGGCAATGCACTCCAGTATTCTTACGTGAGAAATCCCAAGGACAGAGGAGACTGGTGGAATCCATAGGATCACAGTAGTCCATAGGTCATGACTTATCGACTAAACAACAGCAACAGAGAATAGCACGAAGTTGTCTGACCCAAAGATCCTTTAAGGCAGCTAAATATCCCTGCCTCAGAGAAACTCTTCCCCATTCCCTTATCTCCCTTACCCATTCTGGCTCCCACATCCCCCTGGTGCAGTCCGCTCACTGTTATCATCAACAGTGTCAGACTATGAACTCCTTGAAGACAAAACACACTTTTCTCTCATTTTCTCCAGTTTAGCATGGTGCCTGGCATTGAAGCAGTCAATAAAATATTGATGTAACAAAGGAGAGAAAGAAGAAAGGAAAGAAGGGCAGGAGAGAGGAAGAGAGGAAAGAAAGGACATCCAATGGAGGGAAGTTACAGGAAATCAAGTTCCGTCAGTTCAGTTCAGTCACTCAGTCGTGTCCGACTCTTTGAGACCCCATGAATCTCAGCACGCCAGGCCTCCATGTCCATCACCAACTCCCAGAGCTTACCCAAACTCATGTCCATTGAGTCAGTGATGCCATCCCGTCATCTCATCCTCTGTCATCTCCTTCTCCTCCTGCCCCCAATCCCTCCCAGTATCAGGGTCTTTTCCAATGAATTAACTCTTCCCGTGAGGTGGCCAAAGTACTGGAGTTTCACCTTCAGCATCAGTCCTTCCAGTGAACACCCAGGACTAATCTCCTTTAGGATGGACTGGTTGGATCTCCTTGCAGTCCAAGGGACTCTCAAGCTGGAACAAAATTGTTAAAGAATAGATCATGACAGCATAGGCAGTGCAGAATCTTTGGGAAAGTCTGTGCAGTAACCAACTCTGGCTTGGGAAAGCAGTATAGCATGCCTTCCTAGTTTTGAACTCTGGCTCTAGGAATGAACAGATCTGAAGTAAAACTCCAACTCTGACATTTGTAGTCTTTGTTACTTTGGGCCAAGTACATTAGTGCTAAATGCCTCAGTTTCCTCATCTCTCAAATGGGAATAATAACACTTCCTAACAGGTTGTTGCGAAGGTTGAGATTCTGCATATAAAGCACTTGGCATAATAACTCACCTCTGGTTGACAACTTAGTAACTGGCAGTCTCTCAAACACCTGTTAACGGCATGAACTATCGACCAATTCACTAATAAGCACCTATGTAGCATTTAAAGACTTCCCAGGTGGTGCTAGTCGTAAAGAACCCGCCTGCCAACGCAGGAGACATAAGAGGGGGTTCAACCCCTGGGTCGGGAAGATTCCCTGGAGAAGGGAATGGCAACCCCACTCCAGTATTCTTGCCTGGAAAATTCCATGGATAGAGGAGCCTGGCAGGCTACAGTCCTTGGGGTTGCAGAGTCGGACATTACTGGAGCGACTTAGCACACAAGCATGTGCCATTTGCTCTGTGCCAGACACTGTTCTAACTGCTTAGCCAATACAAACTTATATAATCTTCACAAGGACCCCATGGCATAGCTACTATCATTATCCTCATTTTAGAGACAATAAACTGAGTCAGAACAGTTAAGGACTTTGCTCAAGGTTATCCACCTAGTAAGTGGTACAGCTGGATTTGAACCCTGGCAATCCAGCTCCAGAGTCTTACTCTTGACCATCACATTACGCTGATTGTTGATGCAAGAACCCAAGCCACTCATAGTGATGGACAGAAGGAGGTGGGGCAAGTGACTCTAACCCTAGTGACTGGCTAGACGCTGCTGCCATGAACTGAGAAATGAAGTGAAGAGCAGATTTGAGGCATTGTTGGATGTGTTAAATGGTTAGAATCTATGAGACACATAGTACTCCAATTGAAAACACAGATCTAGAGCTCTGGAAAAAGAAGACTGGGCTGAAGACTGGGGAGCCATTCACATTTAGGTGATGATTAAGTCCTGGTAAGTCTGCCCAGGGAGAGAGCATACACCAAAATGGAAAGAGGCCCAAGGGATTACCCTGGTGTGAGCCTGATAAAGAACATGGGACAAAGAAAGAGGCTGGGGTATGGCCAGAGTGGGTAACAAGACAATAAGGAGAGAGCAGTGTCCAGGAAGCCATAAAACAATGAAAGTTTCATAAAGGAAGCAGTGACCAACACTGTCAGATGTTACAGAGGGGTAAAGGAAGATGACTTCTAGACTGTTGTGTTTAGCAATTGAAGACTCACTAGTGACCTCAGAGAAAGTGACTTCCGTAGCATGAAGGACTGCAGGAGGCCAAGCAGTGAACAGCATTCCTAAATTGCCTTTATTCTGTGTGCATGGTGTAGATCAGGGGTGAGAATTTACCAGTGTACTCAGCAGTTTATCTAGAAATTCATAAGTGCTGAGTCTGAACACTTTATATTTATCACACATAATTCTAAGTTTGGGAACAGTTATACTTACCACAAAGTAACTCTTCTAAAACTTAGAATTATGTGTGATAAATATAAAGTCAAACTGTTGCTTGAGCAAAGGAGACTAGTGATCATGCTGAAAGGTGAAGAACTGACCTGCAGAGAGATCAAATCTTATACAACACTTTCCACTCAGGCTGAATAATCTAGGATGTCCTGGCAGTAAAGATGAGTCAACCCACAGCATAGGAACACCAGTAAAGATGGTATTATAATACCCTAAGGCAGGTATGATGGTGGTTTGTATCAGGAGGTTAGCAGTGGAGGTGATGAGAAGTGGTTGGAAATTGAATGTATTTTGAAGATAGAGTCAACAGGATTTACTGGTGGATTAGATTGTGAGCAAAAAAAAAGAAGCATCAAGGATGACTCCACGGTTTTTTGCCTGAGTAATTAGAATGAAACTGGGGGACATTGCAGAAGGAGCGGGTTTAGGGTGGAAAGTGAAACTCAAGAATTCAGTTTGGGGTGTGTTATGCCTGTCAGACATGCAGATGGAAATGTGCAATGGGAAATTTATGGTTTGGAGGTCATCCAAGAGGCCCTGGGTCAAGATATAAGTTTGTGGGTCAACAGAATATAAAAATATGTAAAGCGATTCATGAAACTGCCCAGGGAATGAGTATAGATAGAATAGAGAAGAGCTCTAAAGACAGATCCCTGGAGTAATCCAATGCTTAAAGATTGGGAAGACAAAGATTTAAAGTATAAAATAAAGCAAAGTGTTAAAATACAGCAAAGGATAACAATTTTAAAAGGATATTTTTCATTGACAGATGAGAAAACTGTGGTTTGGAAGGTATGGCAGACACTGGTGAGGTTTGGGAGTGACCTTCCTAGATGATGGAATTCCTCCATCCCTTAGGTCTTGATAGGAGGCAAGACCCCAGCGCCCAATAGGTACAAAGTGAGCAGATATCCCTACCCCAGCTCTGTTGGGGTATGAGGCCCAGATTTGGCCAGTCAGATGTTCCTGCCAGGAATTTTGTCTCACGTGAAAGTACCAAAAGATGAAATGATAGAGCACATTCTCAGAAGCTAAAGCAGATTTCAAACTACAGCAGTGAAAATGGCAGTAAATGCCCAGAGCTGGACTGTCAAAGGCAGGGTCCTGATTGTTTCACTGGCATGACCTCTGTGCTGTTCTTGGCTATAAGCTTTTCTTGGCTTCTGCCTTTTTCTTAGAATTGTTTACAAGACTTCACATTGATACTGTGAGCAACCCAATGCCATCCAATAAAATCTATTTCTGTTTAAGTTAAATGGAGTCAGATTTTCCTGTTTATAACCGAGCACCCTAGATGAGTCATAGGGATTAAGAACTTTGCCTATAGCTATTGCTGAGGAGGTACTCAATAATCAGATACACATGAGTTTTATGGACAGGGCTTGGCTAATGGGCTCATGGATCAAATGGTCATAGTAGCAGGGATGGAGGATATGCAAGAGTTCAAACATATTGCCTTTCCCTCACCAAGGCTGATCTATCAACTGCTTAGAGGGACCAATGCTGAGTCCCTAATATAATTTAGGATAAATCCCATATTTGGGGTGGGGATAGACCAGTCAAATACCTGGTTCAAGACTGACTACATTGACCTCTTTCCATCATGGGACTTGGGGAGAGAGGAAATAATCTATCCACACCAGAGTAAGTAATTACTCTAGATATGGATTTGTCTTCTCTGCCAGCTGTTTTTCCTAGCAATATCATCTGTGGACATCTTTATTTATCATCACAGTGTCCCATTTAATATTGTTTCTATGAAAGAAGTGAGAGAAGGAAAGATGTCTATAGATTTCACTGGTCTCTTCATGTACCCTATCACCTATAAGCACATACCCTTACAGAATTGTATTATAATCTATTAAAGACTCCGTTATGGTACCAACTAGGAGACACAATTCTGAGTAGTTGGAGTCCTGTGCTGTCAAATGAGGTAATGCTCTAACCAGTAACCAATATATGTTGTTGCTTCTCTCAAGCAGACATGAGTCCAGAAACCAAGAACTGGAATGGTAATATCACTTTTCTTTATTACATTTAAGGACCTAATCACAATGTTTTTATATCAGTTTTACATAATGCTTGGGTTTCTTTTGAGCTTCCCTGGTGGCTCAAATGGTAAATAATCGGCCTGCAATGCAGGAAACCCAGGTTTGATCCTTGGGTCGGTGAGATCCCCTGAAGAAGGGAATGGCAACCCATTCCAGTATTCTTGCCTGGAGAACTCCATGGACAGAGAAGCCTGTCAGGGTACAGTCCATGGGGTCGCAAAGAGTCAGACATGACAGAGCAACTAACCCTTTGGCTTTCTTTTGGTTTAGAAAACTTAAAGCCCTGAGAAAAATTGCTTCCACCCAAAGACTCAACAGTGATTCCATTAAAGAGGAAGCTAGGGTAGCCATTTGACCCATCTGGGCTCTTCATGATGTTAAAAGATCAGGGCTTCCCATATCGCTGGAATGATTTTCAAGGAGAAACAAGAGATTCCACTACAACTGAAATCAAGTGGATGGGTAAGAGTGGGCCTAAAACCAAGGGTAACCTTCCGGGTAACCCCTTGTGCTGCTCGGTCCAGTGATAAAAATTAATTGAAGATGTACCAGCCCATTACTGGCAAAACTGCATATCGGTTCTGATTGTGTAGAATGAAAATTTAAGTGACTCCATCAGATAAAGTAACATGACTAGTTGAGGTATTGGCTGAAGATTTTTTAAAAAGAAGAACATGAAAAGGAGTGGAAGAAACTTATAAATACCAGCTACAGGCTTGGGGCCAGATGGAGAAATAAGGTCTGTTCTAGCTTCCCTGTTTTCTTCCTGGGTTTTTGATGCATACAGTAACCAGTTTCCTTTGCTTACTCTTTATTTTTCTCTAGTATTTCATGCGGCTGTGTTAGAGGTGGTAAACTTTAAAAGTGGGTTAGAGGATATGAAAGCAGTATTGTGACCAAACTAGAAGAGGAATGAACATCCCCTTGGAGCCAGGAGTTCTTCCAGGACCCTTTCGATTTCTCAGACAGTAGCCCCCTCCTCCAGGCCTTTCAATGACACTAGTTCCCTGTACTCAGTCCATCCTGGCTAAAACGGCACCAGTGGTTTTATGTTATCTATACTTAAGCCCTAACTGAAAAGCAAGACAAACAAGACAACACTGAAAAGAATGAAAAAAAAAAAAGTTTATTTTCTTATCAAATCAAAATGATTATGGAACAGTGCTTTTTCCTTTCTATGCAGGCTATAAAAATTGCTTTAGGCCACAATGTAGCTCACTTTGAGATAGCTTTGTCTTTTTATGAGTCTCACAGATGTCTTGATCAAAGTGGAAGAACTGCTGTTTTTAGCCAACACTTAACATCTTTAAAGTCGGAGAAATTACCTTTCCCAAAGTGCAGGTGGTTCCCAAGGGACAGGAACTACTCCTATCTTACTCACTAACAGCACTTAATGCAGTAGACTCCACATATTAATATAAATTGATTCTTTAATATATCTTTCCCCCCTCCCAGCCAGGAGTGATAAGCACAACAATTTGTGAATCCATACAGAGACATTCTTGTTATAAAAACATGTCCTTAGAATCCAGGCTCTTTCTCCAATACTTGGGATGACTGAAAACTTAAGCTTAGAGTAAGAGATTTGTAAGCAAGGGGTGATATATTAAAAAAAGTGAGAAGCCTGAAGCATTCCAGGATTGGGGGTCTTGTTATCATATATACCAAAAGAGCTACTGGAGTACTTAAGAACCTTTTGCTATACTGTTCAGTTGCCAGTGCCTGCAATCAAAAAATTTCCAACTTCAAGGAAATTTGATTTTAATTGTAAGTTTTTTTCTTAATTACCAAATTAATACACAATGATCATAGAGAATTTAGAAAGCACAGGAAGGTATTAAGAAGCAGAAAAACACACACACCACCCCAACTTCATCACACAGGAGAAACTATCAACATTTATACTACTTTTTTTCTTTTGAACTTAGCACACTTAAAGCTTAAAGAAGGTTAGAGGAAGAGCAGAAACGTATCTCTCTTGTAATTCTTTGATGCTCCCAACATCACGGTTCTCATCCCTGAGGCATGATCCCCCACTTCACCAAGACACCTCCACTGGCTACACAAAATCTCTGACTTGACCATTAAAATAAGGAGATGTTTTGTTTTGACTCTGATAGGAGTTACTCTGCGTGACAGATTGATACTAAGAAAAACCAGTTAGGGGAGCCCAGCATGTTCTTCCCACCAGTCGATAGTACATTCCATTTTGTGTTTTTCCAGTTGTCTTCTGGACAGGATCTGGGTGGAAAGAAGGCAAGGATGGCCATGAGAAGCATCAGTTAGATGTGAAGAGACAGGATGTATCTCTAGAAAGCTATGTGTCAATATGGTTGAGAGTGGGCAAGGACTACAGATTTGGAGGTCTGTTGGACAGATGTATTTTGAAGATAACGCCCATGGGCTTTTGCTAGTCAAGGAAAAAGCAAAATGAGGGTAGAGAAATCAAGCAGGAGACTGCCTACTGCATTAAGAAAAACATTCACCACTTCCTACTTCTGCTCCCTGTGTCTTTGAAAGCTGGTTTCTGACGACAGCTTAAAAAAAAAAAGAAAGAAAGAAAACACTTTCATTTGTTCACTTCCTGAAATCCTGAAATGAACCATACAGCCCCAGGCAAAGCATGCACTAAAATGAAAGTCAATTTTTTATCTCCTTGTGAATTGGAGGTTTGGGTCTTGTTCAAATGATATATTCCCTGAAACACACTGGCACAGATTCTCAGTGGTAACTCCAGGGCTGAGCAGGTGATTAAGTTTCTGATTGTTTGGATTAGCACCTAAATGTAATTTTGTGATCTATGTGGCTTTATCATACTCCCCTAAAAAGAACTTTGTTAGTTCTACCTCCAAAATATCTTCTGATTTAGTCCACTTCTTCCTGTCTCCATAGCACTAGTCACTATCTTCTCTCACCTTAACTGTAATAATAGCTTCTTAGGTGATCTCCTCTTCCAGCCCTACTCCATCGTCCACAGTCAGTTCAATTCAGTCGCTCAGTCATGCCTAACTATTTGCGACCCCATAGACTGCAGCATACCAGGCCTGGAGTTTACTCAAACTCATTGAGTCAGTGATGCCATCCAACCATCTCATCCTCTGTCGTCCCTTCTCTTGCCTTCAATCTTTCCCAGATCAGGGTCTTTTCAAATGAGTCAGCTCTTCACATCAGTCCATCATCCTCACAACAGAGCAATCTTTTAAAACATAATCCCATCTTGCCTTTTTCTTGCCTGCTGTTGTTTAGTCACAAGATCGTGTCTAACTCTTTGTGACCTTATGGACTGCAGCACTCCAGGTTCCTCTGTCTCCACTGTCTCCCAAAGCTGGCTCAAATTCATGTCCTTTGAGTCGATGATGCTATCTAACCATCTCATTCTCTGCCGCCCCCTTTTCCTTTACTTGCTTAAACCCCTTCAATGTTTCCTATCCCATGGTATGTATGATAAAATTCAGAATCCTTACCATTGCCGTGCAGGATTTGTCTTGCCCTTCCTCTCCTTCAGCTGGACTCACTTTCCTCCTAATTTACTGTGCTGCAGCTTGACTAGTCTTCTTTTTCCAGTTTCTTTGAGGCACCAAGTTCTTTTCTACCTCAGAGCCTTTCTCTCTGCTCTTCTGCATGAGATATTGTCTTCCCTTCTCACTCATCCTTTGAACTTTAGCTTAAAGACTGAAATGAGCTTCAGTTTCATCGACCATCCATGCCCAATCTAACTGGGGCTATTCCTCTGTACATAGCACCGTATACATTTTCTTTACAGTTCTTATTAAGATTTGTGAATCTATCTATATATATATATACATATGTATGTATATATATATATATATTTAGTTGTAAGATTGTTAAAATCCAGTCCCCCGACAGATGGTGGATTCTAAGAAGATGGAGATTATGTGAGTTTTGCTTCTGCTGCATCCTGGAGTGCCTGGCACAGTACCTGACATGTAGTAGATGCTCAGAACTTCTGGAATGAATGATTCTACATCATTTGGATTTGAAGAGTTTAAAATATTAATTACCAAAAAGCTAATTTCCTTGTGTCTGTTTTCTACTAACACAAGACAGACACATAGGAAAAACCTAACTAATATTTGTTGATTGATTAACTAATTTTAGACTGATATTTTGTTAGGGAAGAAAAGTATCTCATATGGAGACGGGTTAAGATCAAAGACACCAAAATATAACAACAGTCAACCCTTTACTTACTGTGGTAAAAGTGAAAACTGTTATAGTGAAGTACAAACATTTATAATTACTTTAATGATAGGGATAGGGTCTCAAAAAAAAAAAAAAGAAAGAAATCAAGATGTACTATAGCTGAATATTACTGGCTTGGTTGTGTTATCTGTAGGGAGAGCCTATGATTGGTTACAAGGGGCTGAGGACTAAAATCAAACATCTCACTGGATTCAGTAGGCTTGGAAAGAAGAGTACAAACTAAATGTGGAGTGCATGGAGAAAACCCTCTCTCATAGGATAGAAGATGTATTTCAGATCTTGAGTAGCAGACCGAGTAGACAGCCCAAATTAACAGTTATCGATGACAAGCATCATGCTTTTTTTTTTGTATAAATTTAGTTTAAATTTTTGTATAAAATTTTTGTATAAAATTAGTTTAAACACATATCAGAGAGAGCCACAGTCTTGGCTTGAGAAGCTAAGCTGAATTCACTCAAGATTCCTGTTGATATTTCCAGGCATGTCTGGGTTAGAAGAGGTTTTATTATACCAAAGGGCATCATAACAGCCATCAGACCAGTGGAAGAGAGAGGTGAGGCTCACAAGTTTAGTTCAAGGACTGTAGTTCAAGGTCAGTGTCAATGAGAGGGATGTTTTAATCCTAAATAGCAACTGTCACTGTGATTGTCTTCCAGCCCAGCTGAGTTTAGGGAGTAGGGTTGAAGAAATGGACAAAGCAAAGTGTAAGGTACTATAGGTCAGGTCAGAATGTGGGACACGTGAGGACTCAGATTGGACACAGCAGACCAACCTATGGCTGGATCCGACAGAGCACAGGCCAGAATAGCCGGCTGCAGTGGCACCAAGGAGACACTTTCGCAGGTTTGAAAGCATTTTGCAGAAGCATATTGACCTTGGTGGCAGCATGAGAGACATCACCAAAACTGGAGAGGAGGAAGATGTGTGGAAACAAAGAGCACAAAGTCATGATCACCCAGGGGCGCCCCTGGACACTTTCTGAGCTACTTGAAAGGAATTGTTATGGTTGAATTGTGTCCCCTAGAAACCCATATTAGAGCCCTGCCCCCTAGTACCTCAGAATGTGAGCTTACTGGAAATAGGGTCACTGCAGGTATACTCAAGCTATGGACCTTTGGAGGGGCTGTAATCCAAATGACTGGTGTCCCTGTAAGAAAAGGAAAATGCTACGTGAAGACACAGANCTCATAAAATTTTATTAACATTATTGCAAGAGTGACACATTTTAATAAATTATTTCAATTACTATTTTTATAACATTCATAGAACATTCTTACTATTTCAGTTGCTCAAATTCTGGCTACAATAGCATCTTCATTGATGTTACAAAAAATCTTTGGATATAAAACACACAGTAAATTGTATTTTAAGAACAATTTTCCAAAAGCCATTTTCCATTATGAGAGTCAAAAATCCCATAAAAAACACAAAACAAACAAAAATAATCAGTACATAAAGCTAATTTAAACTGAAGAATTTAAGAATAAATTCTGACCTGCAAATCAAAAACTAATTGCAAGAATTGATGCAAATGTCATTGTGCAGGGGAAAAAAAAATTCAGATTCTGGTCCAAAGGGGCTATAAAAGTAAACTTTGACAATGATTTATTTCTCTATTTTAAATAGTCATGCTTTAAGATTTTGAATTTAGTTAACAGCTACCGTATCAGCCAGGAAACTGAATACATGGTAAATATTTAAACAGAAGGCATTTCATTTGACAATAGGTTATGTGCCTATTATAGTACTGAGACCAGAACAAAAACAGAGTGAAACCAGAGGTAGTTGGAGGGAGTAGCTATGAGCCCTTTTCCCCTTATGAGAGTCAAACAAGCCATAAATAACACAAAACAAACAAAAATAATCAGTAGATAAAGCTAATTTCAACTGAAGAATTTTGTGTTCATCAGATTTCATAGCGTGCAGGTCACAGTGCTGCTGGCCTTTCTAGGTAGTGCAGTAATGCTGCTTCTAAGAATGCCAAAAGAAGGCAGAAGCTGAGGCCACCAAACTGCTGAGGAGATTTGTTGTGGAAGCAACAGCAAGCAAATAACAGAGAGAATGTGTCTTCTATTATCCTTCCACTTTGTAGTCATTCTCTAAATCCCTTGTGTAAGCACAATTTAACCGGAAGTCAGCTGTCAAAGGAGATGTGTAGTTTGTAGAATCTCAGCCTCAACATTCACACAGCAGATCACAGAGACAAAATTGTGATTTAGAAGCAATACTTTTATAATCTATAACTTATATAGGTTTCCATTGTATTATATTCCCATAGTTTATTTTCATCCAAATAAGGAGAAATTTATTGATTCTTAAGATATGGTCTCTGAAGGTATTTGAATATTTGACTCCTCCATACAAGTATATCAATTCATTCTCATGTCTTGCCAATATCTCTCCTTTCTTCCGCCGAACCATGTCCTTCACTATTTTCCAGGTAGATTAAATTCCAGAACTTGTCCTTTTGTTTTTCACATTGGTGCATTTGCACATCCTGCTTTTTCTGTGTGACATTCTCCTCCCTCTTCTGCAGCTGATAAACTCCTATGTATCCTTCAGGACTCTGCTTAGCTATCAGTATACTTGGCTTTGAAACAGGAGCCCCTCTCTACTATGATGACACTATTGCCTTTCCTGTACTGTAGAATAAAATCCACACACTATAATGGACTCATTTCTTAATGCTCTTTCTCAATAAACCATAAGATGCTTGAGTGCCGTGACCCCCTTTTGTTCATCTTGTTTCTGGAAAACACAATATATTTAATATATATTTATTTGATTTTGAATCAGGAAATCATATGCACACCATAAGGACTAAAATGGCTTCTGTGTTTGAACACTAAATTTGTTTATAAATTTTATGGAAAGGAAGGAAGAAAAGGCACCAAGATAAATTGAAGCTGGACTTTTATGTTTATTGTGAAGGGAAAGAAGTGGACCAATAAATATAAAGGCTTGAAAAATGTATTAAATATCAATGAGCAAGCTTATCAGAGAGCACAGGAATGCAGGAGCAAAAACAGAATTATAAGTTAAAAATATTATTAATGTCTATTTTTTTTCTGTTTAATTGAACAGCTGTCAATTAAAAGTAATAAAAACAAAACATAAAGGGGAATCAACCAAATGATCTCATAAGAAGGAATTACCAGCTGATTGTATA
Source organism: Neotragus pygmaeus (assembly GCA_006410875.1). NCBI lineage: Eukaryota > Metazoa > Chordata > Mammalia > Artiodactyla > Bovidae > Neotragus > Neotragus pygmaeus. The sequence goes on along the minus strand of SJYV01041481.1, from coordinate 1,114,261 downwards.
GCATACTTCTTTTGATCTCTGAAAAAAATGGCAATTAAATTTTGCATTTAGCTAAAAGAGAAATAAAATATTGGGAAAATAAAAGAGCATGAGAAAGAAAAGTGTAAAGTCAAAGGGATCACAAACATTAGAAAAAATAATGAAATATCAAAAGAAAGAAAAGAAAAGGATAACCTGGCATGTTTCAGATGGACCATAATTTGTACAAATCTGAAAGGACTTACAGATTCTGGAGCTGAACAAATATGATTCTGGAGCTCTGAACAAATATGTTGTATCAGATTTTTATAAGTTCAACTTTAGCCAGATTGCCTTTTTAGCTAATATTAGCTGTTACAGTATAATTATTTCTTAAACCATTTCACTTATCTTTTGCAAATGTCATATGAAATTTTAACTGCTAATAGTCTTTCATCTTGATTTACAACCTTCATTCCTCATGTAAAACAATAGACTTTATATTTGAAGAAATGTGTAATACCATTTTATTGACATAGGTCATAAAAAGAGCTCATTTTTTTCTATTCTAACAAAGAGAAAGGGAAGCAAAATTTTGTATCTGAAGAAGACTTTTAAAAATTAAGATGACAGACAGGTCCTATTCCTTGGAGACTAAATAAGGATTTTTAGAGATAAGAACATTCTCAGGAACCTTGACCCTCTTTTTCTCTCTCTCACCTCTAATCCCAAACTGGCTATGTCACTTTCAAATATCCTGAGGCTAATTATTTCTTGATTGATCTTCTCAAATGAGCTTTTCACTGCCTCATCTAGTGGGTGTAGGCCCCTCCTTAAATCTTTTGTCAGACTTGCCTATAGAAAGATCTGTCCCCTAGATGTGACTTCGGTTTTCTGTTATATAGGTCAGCCTGAAACAGAAGTGACCAAAAATTCAAAATTTCTGTGGAATTAAAATTTGATGTTATATCTCTGTTACTATCATGTGTGGTTTCACACATTTATCATTTCTGTATTACCAATTTGGAATATTTATTAAATCAATAATATATCTGGGAATGCTATGATTATCAGCAAAACTAAAGAGAAAGAAATGTTTGCATTGGAAAATCTAGAGAGATAAAGGATATCAATGTTATTTTATTAATGATGACTAGAAATTGGAGGTATATGACTTAATAATGTGTTGACAATGAGATATAAAATCAAATGTAAGGGTTATGCCCTACTCTTTGTGACCCCATGGACTACAGCCCACTAGGCTCCTCTGTCCATGGGATTTTCCAGTCAAGACTGCTGGAGTGGGTTGCCATTTCCTTCGCCAGGGATCTTCCCAACCCAGGGATCAAAACTGGGTCTCCAGTACTGCTGGCAAATTCTTTACTGACTGAGCTACAAATGGCCTTTTTGAAATAGCAATATTTGGATTTACAATGATAAGCACATGTACACATTAGAAATTGATGTTCTGGTTTTGGTACTATTCTTTTTAAGATTATTTTGCTTAGAAGCAATACACCCCCCCACACCCCCCACACACTAAGCATCATTTTTAAATATAGTTTTAGACTAAATACATCTGTTCTTATAATTTTCCCATTCCTCATAAATTGTATAATATTTAACTCCACTTGTTTATTATACTATTTTCAAATTTGCAAATATCTCTCTCCTTTAAAAATCTGTACTACTGAATGTTCTCTTATGAATATCTGCACTACCATCTACTGGAAAGGTAAGTATATATCAGGAATCATGTTCGTATCAGCTATTCAAAACAGAATATAACTAATTTGAAAAAAAATGTAAAACAATATTATTTTTGATAGTCAAATTCTACCAGTTACTACTACTAATAATAAATAGTGGAGATTATACATATATAGCATACTGAAATACTGAAATACTGGAGAAGGAAATGGCAACCCACTCCAGTGTTCTTGCCTTGGAGATTCCCAGGGATGGGGGAGCCTGGTTGGCTGCCATCTGTGGGGTCGCACAGAGTCGGACACGACTGAAGTGACTTAGCAACATACTGAAATATATATATATATATATATACACACATTGTATTTATACTTTGTACTAGTTGCATGTGCATCCTGACAATACACTTTTTCATTAAATTGAATGATTATTTAGTATTTATTGGTCACTAAATCTTTTTATTGACCTCATAATTTCACTGTTACATTTTGATTTACTTTCTGATTTTACAAGTCAAATAATGTTTCACCTGTAACATTTATAGACTTTTCTTTCCTTAATGGCATTTTTTTTTTTCAAAGAAATAATACTCAAATTGTCCATAAGTGTCAGATAAATCATCTAGGTGAAACTCAGAAGTGTAAAACAGAGCACTATATTTGCAAGTAAAGCTGGCAGAGGAAAGGCTCATTGTCATGGCCATTTAAGCTGCATGGATTCATGTTTGTGCACTATGATGGCTACATGTCCATATGGGGAGAATGAGAAATGATGTGAACGTGTGACATGTGCACAGATGTTATGTTGTAAGAAGTCTGCCCTCATATTCTGACTCTACCTGAAAACTGTTAAAATGAGTCACTTAAGTAGCATTTCTGGTACACAGAGTCATATATACCAGGACTCTTGAGAACTTTAGAGATAATCAATATATGGTTCCCATTGTCTTTTCTCATAATACACAAAAATTAGTATAAATGTTGGATGATAACAGTACAAATATTTCTCAAATACCTTTGGATTTGCTTTACACTTGTTATGTTACCCCTTGGTCAGTACTCATCAGTGAGCCAACATATGCTAACAATCATGATAAAGTTCATAGTAGTACCTAGGTCAGCAATAAATTGGTTCATTTGTTTGAAATAGAAAAGAAATCCAAATTTGAGTTATCTTTTGCTCTCAATAAATGCACTCAGTGAGACCATGTACGTGCATTTTGTATACTCTGATGGTTTTGACAATAGGTGGTTTGAATAAAATATTTAAATACAGAATCCACAAAAAAACCAGAGTGGATTTTACATCCTTTGGAATTAATTTTAATAATTAAGAATTATATCCAATTAAGTGACAGAGCCACCAAGTCATATATTATATTACTGTTATTGTTGTTAGTGTTGGTTTTTACTGTTTATTGTTAAATAAGATTTAGTAAAATTCAAACATGCATTTGAATTTAGAATCAGTTGGCAAGACATTATTTCTTCTGGGCAAGTAGAAATGGATATTTATTAGAATTGGCAAAATGGTAAAAGCAGCTATTTAATGTCAGAAGTATTTAAGGAGCTCATTATTTATACTCAAGTACTTGCTAAGTAGAGTTGGAAATCAACATCTAATGATTTTGGTTAAACATCAGAGTAAAACAGTGTACTCTGAAATTATAGAATCTGTGTTTTGTTTTTCCAAGAGTGAAAATATGGGCAATAGAAAACAAAAACTTATTTTGTTATAAGGTTTAGCTACTGAGGTTTGAAAGTAATAAAATAAATACATTGATTTAGAATGATTTACTAAAATAATGACATTCATATATCTACAGTCAGTATAATTTAATGAGCTTTTCTGACTAGTAGTGAAGGCTTTATATGTGTTCTATAAATTAAACAATCATATTTATGTGTTATTCACAGTTATTTTATTATACTTTATAATAAATAAATCTTGAGAATACAAATTCTAAAAGGCAATTTTTAAGACATTCCAAGAATCAATCAAGTTTTCAATTCATTAAAGCAGTGTGAGATACATTGCAAAATAAAACATAGAAAAGTAAAATAAATATGAAATAATTAAATTTACAACACTATTTTAAACTTTGAAATAGTCCTCCAAAAACCTTCATACAAGTGAAAATAAGAAATTTTGTTTTTGAGAAAATTTATACATTACCTCCTGGTGTGTATGCTATTATAATGAGTGACAAAACTTAGTAAGTACACTTGTTTAGAGCATGATTCACCCAATTTTTATAATATCACTTATTTAAGAAGTACTACTACTCATGTGCTTTGTAAATATCCTTCTATAAATCATTTAGTCATACATTTTGTGGTTGCTTGTTAATTAGTCTTTTTTTCTCTAATTCCTAATAATCTTTAACTTGTATATTTGAAGAATGAAGAATAGCCAAGATCAAGTGTGAGCAGCATGTCCATACAACATAATAATTGTCTTTCAATAATTCTAAACTTCACTTTCCAAAGTGACAAATGTATGGGTTACGTTTAGTTCTAAGCAGTTTTATAAGTAAATAATATATCAAATGCAAATAACCAGGCAGAGTTCCTATCTACCAGTAATTATGTTATCCGTGTTACTTCTAGCCTGTCCATCCTAGCAGGAAATTAGCTGTACATCTTGTTAAATTATTTAGGCAACTGTTATCTCCTCCAATTTGTCAGCACAACCCTGCCCCACTTGTGGGTATACAAAAAGTATATTAAAAGAATGACAAATAGCCTGACATTTGGGAATACTCTCAGAAAAATCAATGAAGAAATAGGACAAAAAAAAAAAAAGAAAGAAAGAAAGAAATAGGACAAGCAGTAGGATTATAGTGAGACAGACATATACATACTTCCAGTGTTAAAATTATTCTTTCAGTTACCAAACCTCTTCATTTGAAAAATCTAAATCGGTTACAGTTGTTGTTTTTCAGCCACTCATTTGTGTCTGACTCTTTGCGACCCTGTGGACTGCAGCACATCAAGCTTCCTTGTCCTTCNTACTTCCAGTGTTAAAATTATTCTTTCAGTTACCAAACCTCTTCATTTGAAAAATCTAAATCGGTTACAGTTGTTGTTTTTCAGCCACTCATTTGTGTCTGACTCTTTGCGACCCTGTGGACTGCAGCATATCAAGCTTCCTTGTCCTTCACCATTCCCCAGAGCTTGCTCAAACTCATGTCCATTGAGTAAGTGACGTCATCTGACCATCACGTCCTCTGTTATCTCCTTCTCCTGTGCCTTCAATCTTTTCCATCATCAGGGTCTTTTCTAGTGAGTCAGCTCTTTGCATTAGTTGACCAAAGTATTGGAACTTCAGTTTCAGCATCAGTCCTTCCAATGAATATTTAAGATTCATTTCCTTTAAGATCAACTGGTTTGATTTCCTTGCACTACAGGGGACCTAAAGCGTCTTCTCTAACTCCAGAGTTTGAAAGCATCAGCTTTTTGGTGTTCAGCCTTCTTTATGTTCCAACTCTCACATCCGTACATGACTATTGGAAAAACCATAGCTTTCTGGGCAAAGTAATGTCTTCTTTTTAATATGCTGTCTACATAGGTCATAGATTTCTTCCAAGGACTAAGCATTACAGTTAAACTAAGATTATCTTTGAATTTATAAATACATCCCCAAGTTCAGTTCAGTTCAGTCGCTCAGCTGTGTCTGACTCTTGAAACCCCATGAATTTCAGCACGCCAGGGCTCCCTGTCCATCACCAACTAACGGAGTTCACTCAAACTCATGTCCATCGAGTCCGTGATGCCATTCAATCTTCTCATCCTCTGTAGCCCCCTTCTCCTACTGCCCTTATTCCCTCCCAGCATCATTTTCCAATGAGTCAACACTTTTCATAAGGTGGCCAAACTATTGGAGTTTCAGCTTTAGCATAAGTCCTTCCAATAAACACCCAGGATTGATCTCTTTCGGAATGGACCTCCTTGCAGTCCCAGGGACTCTCAAGAGTCTCTCCAACACCACAGTTCAAAAGCATCAATTCTTCAGCGCTCAGCATTCTTCGCAATCCAACTCTNAGCTGAGAGCTGAAGAACTGATGCTTTTGAACTGTGGTGTTGGAGAAGACTCTGGAGAGTCCCCTGGACTGCAAGGAGATCCAACCAGTCCATCCTAAAGGAGATCAGTCCTGAGTGTTCATTGGAAGGACTGATGTTGAAGCTGAAGCTCCAGTACTTTGGCCACCTGCTGTGAAGAGCTGACTCATTGGGAAAGACCCTGATGCTGGGAAAGATTGAGGGCAGGAGGAAAAGGGGGTGACAGAGGATGAGATGGCTGGATGGCATCACCGACTCAAAGGACATGAGTTTGAGTAAACTCCAGGAGTTGGTTGTGGACAAGGGAGGCCTGGCGTACTGCAGTCCATGGGGTCACAAAAATTGGACACAACTGAGTGACGGAACTGAACTGAACTGAAAAGTTTAATAATTTCCAGAACTGGCAAGTGTGGGGTAATAGGCAATCTCATTCCTGTTAGATAATATGATTGGAGGGTAATTAGTCATATATTTCAAAATTATAACATTATTTTGACCCCCAAATTCCATTTCTAGGGACCTAAACTCAGAAATATTTGCATATTAACAACATTTTTTAATATAAATCATGTGTCAAGCCCTGTATAGCTGCTTTATTCATATTAGTCACTTAGAATCTGAGAGGAAGTTCTATTTTTACCCCATTTTACAGGTGAGGAAACAGAAACAAGTTAACCATTAAGAAGTGGCAGTACAGGGATCCAGACACAGAGCTCACTTCTGTGTGACACTGCAGATGCTATGCCATCTCTCTCAAAGAAAGATGCACATAGATGCATATTGCACCATGACTTGTATTTTTTTGGAGTTGAATAAAAGGTGAAAGTTCAATGATAGGAGTGATGGTTACATGGCAAATTCAAATGATAGGATATTATGCAGTAATTCAGAAAAACGAATCCAGGAAAATTAAAAACATTTATTCACGTAAAACATTAATATTTATAGTATTGTATAGAATATTTATAGCACCATTATCCATGGTAATCAAAAAGCAGATGGATAGATAAAACATAGTCTATCCATAAGATGGAAGATTATTCAGCCCTGAAAAAGAATGAAGCTCTGATACATCTGCAACATGGATGAAACTTGAAAACAGGCTAAATAATAAAAGATACAAATGGCCATATTTTGCATGACTCTATTTATATGAAATGTCCAGAATAAGCAAATCTAAAGACAGAAAATAGATTATGGTTGCCAGGGGAATGAGTGGACAGGGAAATTGAGACTAATGGCTAACTGATACAGGGATTCTTTTGGGGGTGATGGAAACATTCTGGAATTAAATAGTGGTGAAGATTGCACAGCATAGTGAATATAATAAACACCATTGAGTTACATACTTTAAAATGATGGGATTTTATATTATGTGAGTTATATCTCAATTTCAAAAAGAGAATAAGTATCTTTGGGCAGAAAGATGTTAAATAAAAAACAGCAAACCTCAAAACAATATGAATAGCGTGTTTCCATTTACAAAAAAGGAAACATATGTGTTTGTAAATGCATAGAAGAAAGTCGACAAGAATATAGACTAGTCTGTTAACAGAGTCTTCCTCTGGAGTGAAAACACAATTGGGAGAGAGATGTAAAAGGCAGACGCTTTCTGGTCTGCCAGAAAACTTTTTACTGTATGTAGTTTTCACCGAATATACTTATATTTTGAATTTCTTTACAATAATCATATATTACTTTTATAATTTTAAAAATTAAAATTAAAATAAAAGCCTTTAAACATTAGTTTTTCTGGCTTAGTCACTTAGTCTGACTCTTTGTGACCCCATGGACTGTAGCCCACCAGGCTTCTCTGTCCACGGGATTTCCCAGGCAAGAATACTGGAGTGGGTTGCCATTTCCTTCTCCAGGAGATCTTTCCAAACCAGTGATCAAACCTGCGTCTCCTGAATTGGCAGGTGGATTCTTTACCACTGAGACCAGGGAAGCCCTAAGCTGGTAAATAAAAATAATCTCCAGAAATAAACCATAGACAAAATAATAGGATACAATGGTAAAGCCCAGGATTGGTAGCCAGAAGACCTGAATTCCTGATTCTACTCTGCCTTAATGACTTTTGGGTCATTAAAAAGTTTATCTAGCATCTCTGAGTCTCAGTTTCCTGCTTTCTCAAACAGACAGCTGGACTAGATGACCACCATGAAACTTGCAGCTCTAGAATCTGGATTCCATAATAGGCCATCCTCCCTTCTTGCTCCATTGCCAAGGTTACTCACAGCTCCAGTCTTTCAGACTATGTTTTAGACAAGGCATGAAATACAGTCATGAATTGACACATATTCCAAGATCATAACCTTCCAGGAAAAGGATCATCAAACCCATTGCCCAGCTTCTGCTTAATTATGACCCTTTTTGTTTTATCTGATAGCAGTTAATTTCATGGACTTAGGGTTGAGTCAAGTAATAGAACAGTTCTTGGACAAACAAGATAATTTGCCAGACAGGTCATTTTTTTGTTGTTGTTTAATACATGGAAATCTCATTTCAGAAAGCATGCAACTCTGAAATAAGTTATTTTCCTTTCATCATGTACATAACCTCTCAGTTGTTTTTTCATTAACTTTTGCTGGTCCTAGATAGAGAGGAAAGAGGAGGTCAAAGGGAAAAGAGAGAGGCATAAAGGCCCTTAGAATTCAGGGATGCAAAAAAGGATGGTTCAACGAAGCATTATACATGAGTGGACAAACGAGTGCCTACGAGAAATTTGTTTCCTTCTCTATCAGTGTTTCAGCTCCTCTGCCTGGTGGTTAAACTGCTGGAGCAAATGCTGAGGATGATGTGCCTATCTGAAGGGCCTGGAAGAGGACTCCCCAGAGCAGAAGCTTATCCTCAAAAAACTGAACCAACTCTATCAAGCATAGTGCCGGCTCAAGTAGATGCCCCCCAATTACCAGCATTCTCCCATTTCCCATCTTCCATGGAAGAACCTGAAGGAGAATAGAAAGAACCCAGACTTGCAGACTTTGGAGCCTGTAAGACCTGGACCCACATCCTGTCTCTGCCATGGACCCTCTGTAACCTGGGACAACTGTGAAAACCACAGGATTGTCATGAAGTTTATGCAAGATATATAGAAGGCCTACCATGGTGCCTGGCACACAATAGGTAATTAATGAACCTTAATTGTTTTTCATCTCTTCATTCTTAAAGAACCCGGGTTTTGTCCAAAGCAGATCTGGAGAACTGCTTCAATAGGATGGTTTCTGACAGCAAAGATATAATCCACCCTTTTATTTTTTTAATTTAGTAATGTCATTGTACTCTGCTTTTTGAAGAAGGGTCTCCCCTTTATTTTTGCACTGTGTGGGTCCCACAAATTAGTTAGCTATCTCTGAGGATGTATCAAACACTGTGTTCCCTTGAGTCCCCTCCCCTTGGCCTGAGGAGAGGAGGAAACCTTAACTCCCCGTTCTTCATGGATGAGAGGTCACATCAACATCTCTGAACCAGTCCTCCACCAGCCTCTTCCCCTTCCCTCTTTTATAGAGATGGGTGATGGGAAGGCCAGCAGCTTCTGTATAGGGGGTTTAGCACTTGGTTTGGGAATGTATGGATCCTTGGCACTTAATTTTTTGTCCTTTGCATTTGAAATCTTGACACCGGGACTATAAGGGCCTGGACTGCAAGGGAACTTTGGCTCCTTGTAACCACAAGGGTGGGGCTTCCCAGGCGGCTCAGTGGTAAAGAATCTGTCTGCAATGCAGGAGATGCGGGTTCAATCCACTGGCGAAGGAGAAGGCAACCTGTTTTGGTATTCTTGCCTGGAAAACTCCATGGACAGAAGTCAGTCCATGGGGTCTCAAAAGAGTCAGACATGACTTAGCAACTAAACAACAGCAACAACAAACCACTAGGGTGCCAGAACATTTGTGGGAAGGTAGGTGAATCAGCAAGGAAAGGAGAGGAGATCCTTTCAGTCTTGGCTGGCTTCCTTCCCAGCTGAGGGAACATGTGAGATTTCCCAGTGATAGAGGTGGACTTCTCCTGGCAGAGAACCCTTGAGCAGAGTGGTTCTTCATTCCAGAGAATAACCACAGCTGTGTCTTTAGCTCTCGAGCATTCTTAGACAGTTCATCATGGTGGGGCTAGCCAGGCTGTTGGAAAGGACATCCAGAGGAGTCCTGTTCCAGGCAGGTCATGGGTCAGGCCCCAGAGCCCTGCTACAATGTGCTGACAAAATGGTACTCCTGCTGGAGCCTGTGAGTGGCCCAGCAGATACCCTTCCTTTAATCAGACTTCATACATGAACTATGCTAGCTTCAGATTTTCTCAGTTTTTAACCCAGGATACTCCCTTATTCTTTGTGGCAAAGAGACCAGGAAAGCCATGTGCTCAGTCTCTACAGGAAAATGGGCATTGAGGGTCATGAGAATTTCAGCTATAGCAGGAAACTCGGAAGGCCGGCTGGGTCTCCATCAAGGCTCACTCAGGGCAGGGCCAGTGTACAGCAAGTGGGGAACTGGCCTTGATCCAGCAAAATACTAATTTCTCTGTAGAGTCTACCATTTCTTTGTCAAATTTGTATATGTTGCCTGTAGGGCACTCACTTCCTTTCTAGAGGCAAGAGGTCAGTTGAAAGGACGTTCAGTTTCCTTCACTATGAGTGCTCCGGTGTCCCAAAGCCAATGCGTCCGACCCTGGGGCTGGAACTACGTCAGGTCCTGGGAATGCTGGCCTTAATCACCAGAACTGATGGTCAGCCTGGCTCACAAGAGATGCTCTTAATGGGCTAAAAGGCTTCTGGAGAAACGCACACAATAGTGCAGCAGGCACAGCTCCCAGGGCTGGGTCTCCAGCGTCAGCTGGTCTCCCTGTTACTTAAAATCCCCTTCCTTGCTTAGTTCACTTTCCTTTCCCCCGAGTGACCATCCAAACTCACAAGTTCAAACCTGCTGCCCAACCGCCATACCCTTCATTCTGAGCAGAATCCTCACTGCCGAGGAACTGTAACCACACCCGTCCTCAGAGTCAGCTTCTCCACCTTATCTCTGAGGCTGGCTGAAGTTTCCCGTCCCCTGTCAAGGCCTCCACCCAAGTCCTTAACCCCCTCCCACTCACTCAGGTGACTTGCCACCTCTCCTCCTCACCTTTCTCCTCTTTCCTACCTTTGCCCTCTGCTTCGGGCTCTTTTTCTCCCCCAGTTTCTTTGAGAGTGAAACCAACTGACACTGCTTTCCTTGACTTTATCCTCTTCAATTTCATGCCTTTCTTTCTCCTTCTGAACCAGTTCTGCTCCAAACTAGGCCAACTGAGAGGCTCAGGGAGGCCAGGGGTCAGGGTCTGGGTACCCAGATAGTGAGGGGCTAGAGTCAAGCCCCAGGACACAGATCAAAAAGAGAGCAGAGGGCAGCATCAGGTAAAACAGGGTGAGAACAAAAGAAATGGTCAAATACTGTATCGATCCAAAATATGCTGGGTGGAGACAGGGAAAGGGTGGATGGGGGTTAAAGGATCTGTGATTAGGAACAGGAAGATAGAGCCCAAAGTTTCAGGAAATTGGACGGGAGCCAGTGAGATTTCTTAAGGTGCAGATACCTAGTCCAGCCTCCATTAATAGGGAACCTGTGGCCTTGCCCTTGGGTGGAGAGGGAACAATTAAGGATGTCAAGCCTGTTTGGACAATTTTCTTCCTCTGCCAGTCTCCTTAAAAGGATTATCAATGAGCACTACTCTACTTCTTTAGTCCAATATCACTTTAAAGCTCACTGCAGGCATTTTCCTGGTGTCTCAGTGGTTAGGAGTCTATCTGCCAATGCAGGGGATACAGGTTCGATCCCTAGTCCAGGAGGATCCCACATGCTGCAGAGCAACTAAGCCCATGAGCTGAGGCTACTGAACCCACACGCCCATGCTTCTCAACAAAAGAAGCCACTGCAATGAGAAGCCCACACACTGCAACTGGAGAGGAGCCCCTACTCGCCACAACTAGAGAAAGCTTGTGTGCAACAATGAAGACCCAACACAGCCAGAACAAACTAACAAAAAGTCACTACAGTCTGAATTCAATCTTTACCTTCCCATCAAAACCTCCTGGGAGGTGATCACCAGTGGTCTCTGTGTTGGTCTCTTCTCTGAGTGCTCCTTCATGAGATTTTCTTCCTGGTCCTCGGCTTGCCCAGTATCAAGTTTGTTTTAGGTTCTTCTAGCCACACTCACGGAGAAGGCAATGGCAACCCACCCCAGTACTCTTGCCTGGAGAATCCTATGGATGGAGGAGCCTGGTAGGCTGTAGTCCATGGGGTCGCTAAGAGTCGGACACTTACTGAGCGACTCCCCTTTCACTTTTCACTTTCATGCTTTGGAGAAGGAAATGGCAACCCACTCCAGTGTTCTTATCTGGAGAATCCTAGGGACGGCAGAGCCTGGTGGGCTGCCGTCTATGGGGTCTCACAGAGTCGGACATGACTGAAGCGACTTAGCAGCAGCAGCAGCAGCAGCAGCCACACTCACAATCATTATGTATTTTCTTCTTGTGTAGATTTTTAAATGACAGTTTTCTGTTATTTTCCAAATCTAGACATTTGGTCCTTGGTTCTCTTCTGGTCACCAGAACTGTCTTGCTCTGAGATTACCCAAACATTGCTTGTGTTGACATTGCTAAAGCATCATAGCAAATGGAAAAGCAGAAAATGCTGTAGGATAAGGAAAGAAAACATGATGAGCGGCTACAAACAATNTATGGATCAGTCCTTGCTCGGAAGGAAGCTACAATCCAGTTATGGGCTGGCAGTAGGGACTGATGCAAATGATGAAGCCAACAGAAATCAAATAAATTAGGCCCTATAAGAGAGTATAGAATGGAGATGACAATAGAGACCAGTAAGCCCTCAGGCCAGGAAAGAGGCAGCTGGGTAGTGGGGATCCGGTGAATGGGAGAGAGGCAAGTGGGGGGAGGGGAGTGAGGAGAAAGAGGTGAGAGGAGAAGGGGGGCGGGTTGGGGGTGGTGGCATGGTCCTTCAATGACCACAGCGATGGGGCAACCAGGGTGTTGCACTGCACTTCCACTGCAGGGAGCTAGCTGAGTCGAGCTGAGCCACCCTGGCTCAATGGGGTTGGATCCCAGGCCCCAGGCTTTGCCTTGGGGTCAGGGCGGGGTTGACGGGTGGGATCACAGCTGGTGGGCCTCCTTTAGTTCAGTTCAGTTCAGTTCAGTTGTGTCTGACTCTTTGCAACCCCACAGACTGCAGCACACCAGGCCTCCCTGTCCATTACCAACTCCTGAGGTTTACTCAAACTCATGTCCATTGAGTCGGTGATGCCACCCAACCATCTCATCCTCTGCCATCTCCTTCTCCCCATGCCTTCAATCTTTCCCAGCATCAGGATCTTTTCAAATGAGTCAGTTCTTCACGTCAGGTGGCCAAAGTATTGGAGTTTTAGCTTCAACATTAGTCCTTCCAATGAATATTCAGGACGGATTTCCTTTAGGATGGACTGGTTGGATCTCCTTGCAGTCCCTCAAGAGTCTTCTCCAACACCACAGTTCAAAAGCATCAATTCTTTGGTGCTCAGCTTTCTTTATAGTCCAACTCTCACATCCATACATGACTACCAGAAAAACCATAGCCTTGACTAGACGGACCTTTGTCAGGAAAGTAATGTCTCTGCTTTTGAATATGCTGTCTAGGTTGGTTATAACTTTCCTTCAGAGAGCAAGCATCTTTTAATTTCATGGCTGTAGTCCCCATCTGCAGTGATTTTGGAGCCCCAAAAAATAAAGTCAGCCACTGTTTCCCCATCTATTTGCCATGAATTGATGGGCCCAGATGCTATGATCTTAGTTTTCTGAATGTTGAGCTTTAGGCCAAACTTTTTCACTTTCTTTTACTTTCATTAAGAGGCTCTTTAGTTCTTCATTTTCTGCCATAAGGGTGTGTCATCTGCATATCTGAGGTTACTGATATTTCTCCTGGCAATCTTGATTCCAGCTTGTGTTTCTTCCAGCCCGGTATTTCTCATAATATACTCTGCATGTAAGTTAAATAAGCAGGGTGACAATATACAGCCTCGACGTACTCCTTTCCCTATTTGGAACCAGTCTGTTGTTCCATGTCCAGTTCGAACTGTTGCTTCCTGACCTGCATACAGGTTTCTCAGGAGGCAGGTCAGGTGGTCTGGTATTCCCATCTCTTTCAGAATTTTCCACAGTTTATTGTGATCACACAGTCAAAGGCTTTGGCATAGTCAATAAAGCAGAAATAGATGTTTTTCTGGAACTCTCTTGCTTTTTCCATGATCCAGCGGATGTTGGCAATTTATCCAGAGAAAGAAGAAAAAAAAGAGAGTACAGTCTGTGCAGACAGACACACGGGTGAACTCAGAGAAAGGGTCGCCGAGTTAACCCCTCATGGTAGTTCAAATTATTTTTATGCAGCATTTCTTCCGGGTTTCCTTTGGACAATCATTTTGATTTGCCTGGTTCAGAGTCCATATTTGGTATATCTGAGGACCTTCCCACGTATGCACACACATCTCTTAACCAAGATGGATGCTAGTGAAGAGGCCTATGGGTAGTATACATCAGTTAGTGTCACTCCCTTTTTGACCTCCAAGGAGTCTTTCTGTCCACGTGTAGTCAGGGAAGTCTCCTGACTTCGAGAATGAGTAATATATGGTCTCTTGTCTTTTACCTGGGCAGGGCCCAGTCTCCTCTCTCAGTTGACCTGCTATTCTCATTTTGGAGTATTGGTCCACAGGGTTACCCTGGGTGGGGGCCCATCGGGAGTAAGAAAATAAGTTTGGGAGGGATGAAAGGAGGTTAATGGAAATTTCTTAAGTTTTCAGCAATCTGATGCTTGTTAATAAAGTTCATGTTAATAATTATTAGGGTAACTAAATGTTCCAGGTTACCCAGGATAACCCGGTTTATGCCTGTGGTGCAAGCATATAACTAATAGCATCCACTTTCTCTTTTAAAAGTGTTCTGGACACTAAACTACATGATCACTTTTAATCATATAAGACACTATTCTGCTATCACAATGGAAGGTGGGGGTCACATAACAACTATACTTCGAACAGTATATTAACTATATATTATACAATGGTAGTTTTCTTTCAAAATTTAAAGTGCACATCTCCTTTATGCTAGAAATTTCTCTTNTACCCACTCCAGTATTCTGGCCTGGAGAATTCCATGGACTGTATAGTCCAAAGGGTTGCAAAGAGTCAGATATGACTGAGTGATTTTCCCTTTCACACCATTTCTTGGACACATCAAGACTATGTTTTATTTATTTTCTATTTTTATAGTGAGAGTCTGTTGGTTTTCAAGAGAATGATTTGTTTTATAAAATATGCAGTATATATTTTGCATCCTCTTCAGAATGTGATGCTACTTGCTGTTCCGATGTCTGCTCTTAGGAGGGATAAGGGCTCAGCGATGGAGGCAGAAACAGCTGGACGGCAGGCAGCATGGAGCCGGGATGTGGCGGGGACTTCAGGGGCCAGAACTAGGCCAGCACTGCGGTTTCATTGGCCTTCTTAGTTTGTAAATATCTTGCATTACAGTCAGTTGAATCACATGAACTTGGTAATATTTGCTTCTCTGTGATCTACGAAAATGTCAATTTCATACAAATCACCCTGAGAGTAATAGGTTATTATAACAGCGATATGGAAGCACAGTAATCATAACCTCCTGGTAACAAGTTATCTGTGATTGCCGGTCCAAGGAGTCAAGAGGGGAGTGGGGAAAACCTCCGAGGAGAGTGTGGAGCAGGAATGGGGGAGCTGGGATTGTCCACGGGATGGAGTTCCTTATGAGAGAGCTTCCCAGCTCTTCCACTCCGCTGGTTGTCCTTGGGAACCTCAGGGGTAAGACTGGGGCAGGCGCGGCTCCCTGCTTATCCACTGCAGCAAGGAGAGCCAGAAGCCTCCTGGGGCCTGTGAGACGCAAACGAGGTTCCAAGTGAGGGAAAGCTGAGGCTCCCTCACTCCTTCTGGTCCATGGTAGACATTTCACAGCCTGCGCTCAAAGCCCTTCAACAAGGCGCTTCCTGTGTGCATGCTGTTGCTCAGTGGCATCCAACTTTGCAACCCCATGGACTGTAGGACTTTGCAACCCCAGGCAAGAACACTGGAGTGAGTTGCCATTCCTCCTCCAGGGGATCTTCCCGACCCAGGGATTGAACCCATGTCTCCTGCACTGCAAGCAGATTCTTTCCCGCTGAGCCATGGGGGGAAGCTCGAAGCCGTTCAGCAAGATGCTTCCTCTGTTTTCATTCTCTCTGCTCCTTTCAAGCCTCATTACTTGCTTGGAGGAATTTTGCGGCAGTGGAAATACCCCAAACAACCTCCCCGCCCCCAACAGCATTCTAAAGCTCAGCTGATGTCTATGAAGTTCCACTGAAAAATTATTTTTATATGTTGCAAGTAGTACATACAGAGCTATATTTTCTTACAAAAAAAAATTCCCTATGCTTTCTTGTGGCATATTTCTGAGTTGAACTTGGAAGCTTTTGGAACCATTTTTAGAAAGTATTTTCTATACACAAGAAACTCTTTCCCCGAAAAGGTCCGGCAGAATCAACACAGATTCTTAGGGTGAGGCATACAGTACACTTCAGCCTTCAGAGTCTTTTCTACGTCAGAGTCAATTCCACGCCAACACACACACCTCTGAGCTTTAAAGACTGGTGGCCTTAATAACTCTGGCAAAATGCCTTGTGAGAAGCTAGTGTGAAGGGTTCTTTATTGCCACAGACCACCCAGGGAAATGACCCCACGTTGCCCTCCCAGGTCCTTATCAGTATTGCTGCCAAAAGCCATGAGACATGCTCCCCTTGACCTTTTGAATGTATGTTTTGATTATGATAATGCTACCAGCTAGCTGTAACAGGTTTAACAAGACAGACCCTGAAATTCCAGGGACTTAAACACAACCGAATTCGTTGCTTATATAATCATCCAACATTGTGTTCAGCAGACGGTCTTCCACACAGTGATTCAGGGGCCCAAGCCCCTTCCCTCGTGTGGCTCCATGTTCGCTGGGGAGAGTGGATAAAGTAGTAGTGAGAACACACTGGCCTCCTAATTCAGCCCAGAAAGGGCTTCCCTGGCGGCTCAGATGGTAAAGAATCTGCCCTGAATGCAGGAGACTAGGTTCGATTCCTGGGTTGGGAAGATCCCCTGAAGCAGGAAATGGGTACCCACTCCAGTATTCCTGCCTGAAGAATCCGGTGGACAGAGAAGCCTGGTGGGCTACAAGTCCATGGGGTCGCAAACAGTCAGACACGACTGAGCAAATAACACTGTTCTATACTTTGCACAGAAAAGGCAAGATGACTTCTGTTGATAATCTCTGTTGGTAAGAGGTAATATCATGATGGAGGTGGTTTAGTTGCTCAGCCATGTCTGACTCTTTGCGACCCCATGGACTGTAGCCCACCAGGCTTCTCTGTCCATGGGATTCTCCAGGCAANTTCTATACTTTGCACAGAAAAGGCAAGATGACTTCTGTTGATAATCTCTGTTGGTAAGAGGTAATATCATGATGGAGGTGGTTTAGTTGCTCAGCCATGTCTGACTCTTTGCGACCCCATGGACTGTAGCCCACCAGGCTTCTCTGTCCATGGGATTCTCCAGGCAAGAATACTGGAGTGGGTTGCTATTTTCTCCTCCAGGGAATCTTTCTGACTTAGGTGTTGAACTTGCATCTCCTTCACTGCAGGTGGATTCTTTACTGCTGAGTCACCAAGAAAGCTCTAACAGCTAGTATCATGGTCCCATCTAAATGTAAGAGGACCTGGAAAATTCTTTTTCTTGCAGTGCTACAATTTGGAAGAGGAACACACATCTTTTTGGACAGCTGACTGTGTGATACAGTATAGCATCATTCTTTTGTTTCATTATTGTTAAAGAATCAAGATATTCTAATGACACGTGCTTGGATTTTTTTTTCCCCCAAAGGATTTGGAAAAGTATACATTCTTGAAAAGTTGCTTCTTCTCGCAGAATCTGCCTTCTCCTTGAATGAGCAAACCGCCTATGTTTGACCGTCCATAGCCTCCATTGAGGCTTCTTCACTTTGCTCCATTGACCCTCTGAAGGAGTCACCTGACATCATGTTGGAGCCATTATTTCTATTAGAAGTGACACTTTTGATTTCTGTGGCATGCAGTGATGTGATACCATTAGGGAGATGCTTTTCTTGGGCCATTATAAATGTCAAATTTGGTTCAGTCTGAAGGTATTGTTGGAGGAATTCACTGTGAATGCTGCATGCAAGGCAATTCCACAAACTCATCTAGGAAATCTCCAATATTGCATGGCTGAGACAACTGACATGGTTTTTCAATGACTCAGAGACATGGTCACTAGGTTCCTGATTTCATTTGTATAAATTGAATCTCTCAACAATGATTGATGGCTTTGGTTCAGTGTGTGCCATAATTCGACTACTGGAATAAATACTTTATACTCTAGTTTCCCTGGTGACTTAGATGGTGAAGAATCTTCCTGCAATGAAGATCTGGGTTCAATCCCTGGGTCACGAAGATCCCCTGGAGAAGGGCATGGCAACCTACTCCAGTATTCTTGCCTGGAGAATCCCCACGGACAGAGGAGCCTGGCGGGCTACAGTCTGTGGGGTGGCAAAGAGTTGGACACAACTGAGCAACTAGCACACACACACACACACACACACNTAACTAGACTCATAACTTTATTTTTTCTTAGTCAAAGTTCTGTCAGTAATAATAGCAAAGACCTGAATAATGAGGGCTCCTTCTCCTTGACAGTAGCAAAGGCCCTTCTCATTTGCTGAACTCTTCCAGTGCAGTTACGGCTCATGAGCTAACTCCTCATTTACAAATAACCACAAACATTCTCAAATATTATACTGTTAAAGCCAATTATACTCTAACAAATTCAAAGTGAGTATTTGGGTCTCTGAACTTTAAGAGAGAGACATAATCTTGTTTATAACCAAAGGCTGTAGTTTCAACTGATTTAAGACTGTTCTGGTGATCAGAAATATGATGTCTCATTATAAGGTAGCATTTTCCTGGGACAGAGATCCTAAAAAGATGGATTTTTCTGAGGACCACTACATAGTCATCCTACTGAGTGGAGACAAATGCACCTTCCACTTCTGGAGTCTCATATATCCTCTTACTTATCATACCCCTTAGCTCTATGCCAAGGTGGTTTTAATGCTTCTCACTCCTATCAGACCCTAAACTCTGTGAGCCGCAGGGATATTAAGTGACATTTTCAGTGCTATGTCTCTAGTTTCTGAGACAAAATACATGCTCTGGAAATACTGACTGAAGATACATATTCTCTTTTGCTGCTGCTCAGGATGCTGATATGAATGAAGAATAAAGTCTCTGTAAGTATGCTGTCTTCCTTCTGAATTAGATTTATCTGCTGCCTTTATTTCAAGACTGAGTATTCTGTCAGGACAGCCACCATCTCCTTGGGTTAAGAATATTAAATTCAAAGAAGTTCATCATTTTACCAACCATAAAAAGATGAAAGGGAAACACATAGAGACCTGAGATTAGAAGCCCATAAAGAAAGGAGAACCTTGTGTTTGGGGTCAGAGAAGCTAGAAGCCGGTCAAAAGCCACTTGATCAGTTTCTCCTGTGTTTCCTTAAGCTTCACCAGCAAACAGGCTGATGGAATATGTTACAAATTCAAACACTTCATTTCCCTGAGGCCCTGGTGGCTGTGATGAATAACCTCCATTATGAAGCAGGCTAAAGTCACTGTCCCGTCTGAATATAAATCTTGCCTTCTGTCCCTTCATCCATTTCACCCATCTCACTCCCAACCCCAACTCTTTAACTCCCCTTAGCTTCACAAACTATTAACTAGACATTCAGTAAATCATCCCAGCAAGAATAGAACTGCAGGAGAAATACCTCATCCATAACCAAGTCATCACTCCTTTTGTCAACAGTAGAGTGAAATGAAGACTTTCATATCCTTTAGAAAAATTCAGTATTTGGGACACATGTACTAGCAAAGACTATGGCCCTTTATCTCCCAGTTTTAGACAAGGTAGATGATCACCTCATAAATGGGTAGGGTGCAGAGTTGGAGAAACCATACATTGCTGCTCTAGTGTGGTGCCCCTGAACATCTCTAGGATGGACCGTGGTGTTTTGAGGGTATGTGTAGGAAAAGGAGCCACAAGTGAACTAAGCTATGTGTTCAGGTCTTAGATGTGGATCTGAAGCTAGATTGCCAAACTTTGAATCCCACTTGCACTACTTCTAGCTATATGATTCTGGAGAAGTTTCTCAACTCCTATAATCTTCTATTTTTGTTTTATTTTTTATTTTTTGTAAAATAGGGATGCTATTTATGTCCAATTCAAGGGCAATTGGGAGTGTAAAATGAGCTGATGCAAGAAAAGCACTTCGCATAAGGAACAGCACAGAAAATATCCCTTTGTAAAGCATTTAAAGTGGTATGGTTAAATGAAAATAAATGCTAAAACATTTAAGAAATACTGAAAGAAAATATGACTTCAGAGTAACTTCCTGATTATATAAGAATACCCACGGTTTCTAGGTACACAGTTCATTTAATTATTATATTTGGGGACTTGGAAATTTTATGAAGGCTTGAATCAAATTCCCTCTTCCTTCTCTCTATCTACCTATCTATCTCTAGCTAATAAAACTGGAGTCTAAGAAAATACTGTGAATTTTGAAACCAGAGTCAAAATCTAGAATGCAGAATTTCTATTCTTTTATTCAACTTATCAACTGATACTCACAGTTCATGGTGAACTTCTGAGGCACACAAGAAAGGCTTTCTATATGCCATTTGTATTCCTGATCCTGAAGAGAAGGCACGATCATTTGCATACTGCAAAGGAGGAGCTGGAAGCTTGGTAACTAAACTGAATTGACTTGAAGATCATGATGCTATGATTCTTCCACCAGCTGCAGACATTGGGTGTATAAAATGCCTTAAAATGTCCAAGTAACTTTGCATTCTAACAATGAAAGGAGGATGAAAGCAACAAAAGGATAGGGATCTTCGATGGTCTGTCCACTGATATATTCCAAACATCTAGAACACTGCCTAGCACTTAATAGGTGTTCCATAAATATTTATTGAAAAGTGCTAAATGAGTAATCAAACAAATATCAAACATAGTAAACAAAGATAAATTAAATATAATTAAAAAAATTTTAAACTCATTAAAGTCATTGAGGTTACCCATTTGCCTCCATTATAATATCTTGCACTATTACTATTGCTATTCTTTAAAAGCATTTATTGCTTTTATTATTTATATAAGTTATAAAGACTGGCAAAAACAAGAGGTAAATTACACTGTATATCTCAGAGACTTTCTTTTCAGTTTAGAAAGTCTCTCCTACTTTGAAATTTGATGATATCAGCATTCATACATGATTTTGAAAATTATCCCCAAGTTTATGGTTCACAGTCCTCTCTCTCTGTATTCCTTCCCTTGGCAAATTCATTCATTATCATGATTTCCACCACATCCTATGTGGGGAGAACACTTAAATCTCTAATTTTAGTTCTATCCTTTCTCCTAAGCTCTGGTTTATCATTTTTGACAGTGTGCTTGACATTTTTGCCTTGATGTCACTGTACTGATTAAAAATGAAATAAATTAGCTTTTCTTCTCCTGGCATGACTATTTCAATTAAAGACCTCCCCATCTTCCCTGGCAACCCATCCAGAAACTTCTGTCATTAGTGACTTTCTTTCTCCTTGGCTTAGCATATTCAATTAGTCCTAAGGTCTTGGGAATTATATCTCCTGATTTCTGTTCCTTGCCCATTTATGAGACTAGTGTCACCACCTGTATTTTACATATTGCTTTTAGATCGACCATCTTGAAATTCATTTGCTCTACTTCGCTCCATTGTCCGTGGATTTATATCACCTGAAAAACAGTTGGAGCACCTCAGCCTGGCATTCAAGACTCATTATTTGACCTAAACTACCTTTAAATTTGGGAGGAACCTGGTAGGCTACAGTCCATGCAGTCACAAAGAGTGGGACATGACTGAGTGACTTCACTTCACTTCACCTTTAAATTAATTTTATCTTAGCTGCCTTCATACACTGGCATAAACATTTCTGAACACATCAAAGTTTTCAAGACATGCTCAGCTCTTCTTTAACTCCGTGTTTTGCTCTTGCAGTTCCCTCTGTAAGGATGCTTCGTTTTTGCTCTTCTTCCTCCTTCAATTTCTGAGCTGGAATAGGAAAGGTGGGTATAACATTCAAATACTGCTTCCTTGGTGCCTATCCAAACATCCACAGCAGGAGTTATTTCTGTCCTCTAAGCCTCATAAGATGCCATATTTTGGGGGGCATTTCTTGTCATATCCAAAGACATGTAACCCTTATAAGTGAGTATATTGTGTTTAGCCTACTAGCCATTGAGTCATTTAAGATCTACAACTGGTAAATATTATGGAGGAACCAAAGGCCAAACATAATGCCTTACACTTGAGATTGTCAATTTTTATCCCAACTTCTCATTTCCCCCCCACTTTCCTCCTTCCTGAAGGTGGTCTTTGGCAAGAGTTAGTAGATGTTAACATAGTAGTTTATAATTTTCTCATTAGAAGCAAGGTTGATCAACCTAAGAATAGTTTTAATAGCTCAGCATTGGAGTAGTGAGGAGAAGGAAATGGAATCCCACTCCAGTGTTTTTGCCTGGAGAATTCCAGGGATGGAGGAACCTGGTGGGCCGCCATCTATGGGGTCACACAGAGTCGAACATGACTGAAGCGCCTTAACCGCAGCATGGGAGTAGTGACAGGTTGGGCACTGGAGCTTGGAGGTATTAAAAAAAAAAAAAAAGGGAATTAAGAGGTTCTACTGTGAAACAAAGATACTTCAAGTGAGGTCCACTAGCTGTGATGCAATCAGTATAATTTCTAACAGGATGCATTGGTGGATACTTCTCCCAAGATTGGTGGAAATCATCTACTGATAAGGTATTTCTCCTAAGTCTTATGAGCAACCATTGTAGATTGACTTGCATGCTTGCAAAACTGGAACTAGGATTTTCTTTTCCCTTTGAATCATTCATAAGTGTGTTTACTCACAAAGTCACAGAAATCCTAAGTTGTTTAAAGATATATTTACTTTTTTCACATAGAAAGAAATCCAGAGGTAGGCATAGCAAGAGATCTAGAAGTAGGCAAACCATGGATCTGAGAGCCATCTTGAACCCAGGCTCTTTCTCTGTTTCAGCTCCTCCATTTTTCAGTTCAGTTCAGTTGCTCAGTCGTGTCCGACTCTTTGCGACCCCATGAATTGCAGAATGCCAGGCCTCCCTGTCCATCACCAACACCCAGAGTTCACTCAGACTCACGTCCATTGAGTCAGTGATGCCATCCAGCCATCTCATCCTCTGTCGTCCCCTTCTCTTCCTGCTCCCAATCCCTCCCAGCATCAGAGTCTTTTCCAATGAGTCAGCTCTTCGCATGAGGTGGCCAAAGTACTGGAGTTTCAGCTGTAGCATCATTCCCTCCAAAGAAATCCCAGGGCTGATCTCCTTCAGAATGGATTGATTGGATCTCCTCCATTTTTAGCACATGGTTTTTGCCTTCCTGGTTACAGGATGGCTGTTGCATCTCCCAATATCTTATCTGTCCTTTAGGCTTGAAGAAGGCAAAGGGCCAAAAAGATTTATTTGAGGCTTTATTTACTCAGACATTCATTGTACCATGTTGGCCAGATGTGCATCACATAGATAATCCAGGCTGGAAGATGACTAAGAAAATCAAGTAGTTATCTATCTAGCTTCTCTTACAGAGGAAGGGGAGTGAGAAGTTAGACATTATTTTTAAGTGAGCCAAACCTTTCTGGCTATTAAACCTCTGACCTTCCTCTACTGTTATTTTGGTCTTTGGAAGCAGCAACATCCTTCTTGATTGCCTTAACTGGGTCCTGGGAAATGCTGCTGCAGCTGCTGCTAAGTTGCTTCAGTCATGTCCGACTCTGTGACCACATAGACGGCAGCCCACCAGGCTCCTCCATTCCTGGGATTCTCTAGGTAAGAATGCTGGAGTAGGTTGCCATTTCCTTCTCTAATGCATGAAAGTGAAAAGTGAAAGTGAAGTCACTCAGTCGTGTCTGACTCTTCACGACCCCATGGACTGCAGCCTGCCAGGCTCCTCCATTCATGGGATTTTCCAGGCAAGAGTACTGGAGTGGGGTTCCATTGCCTTCTCCACCTGGGAAATGTATGTATGCATGTAAGTATGTATCTGTTTGCCTACCTGTTCTAGAAGTAGTTTTACATGTAGGTCAATTGGTATATGCTATGATAATTCCACTTCTATTAATTCTTCTTAACATGTTTAAAAGTGAGATATTTAAGAATTGGCTAATTAGTGGGAATTTTCTGTATGACTCAAAGAACTCAAACCCAGGCTCTGTGACAACCTAGGGGGGTGGGGTGGGGTGGGAGGTGGAAGGGAGGCTCAAGAAGGAGCAGACATATGTTTATCTATGGCTGATGCATGTTGAAAAGTAGAGACATTACTTTGCCGACTAAGGTCCGTCTAGTCAAGGCTATGGTTTTTCAAGTGGTCATGTATGGATGTGAGAGTTGGAAGGCTGAGAGCCGAAGAATTGATGTTTTTGAACTGTGGTGTTGGAGAAGACTCTTGAGAGTCCCTTGGACTGCAAGGAGATCCAACCAGTCCATTCTGAAGGAGATCAACCCTGGGATTTCTTTGGAAGGAATGATGCTAAAGCTGAAACTCCAGTACTTTGGCCACCTAATGTGAAGAGTTGACTCATTGGAAAAGACTCTGATTCTGGGAGTGATTGGGGGCAGGAGGAGAAGGGGATGACAGAGGATAAGATGGCTGGATGACATCACTGACTTGATGGACATGAGTCTGAGTGAACTCTGGGAGTTGGTGATGGACAAGGAGGCCCGGCATGCTGCAGTCCANTTCTCCTCTCACCTCTTTCTCCTCACTCCCCTCCCCCCACTTGCCTCTCTCCCATTCACCGGATCCCCACTACCCAGCTGCCTCTTTCCTGGCCTGAGGGCTTACTGGTCTCTATTGTCATCTCCATTCTATACTCTCTTATAGGGCCTAATTTATTTGATTTCTGTTGGCTTCATCATTTGCATCAGTCCCTACTGCCAGCCCATAACTGGATTGTAGCTTCCTTCCGAGCAAGGACTGATCCATATTCAGATTGGAAGCAAAGGTGCCTGGCACAACACTTGGCACCTAATAGGTACTTATCTTTGTGGGGGATTTTTTTTTTTTTTGGCATAAAAACAAAGCAACAACAAAAAAATCCTCACCTTAACCTCCACAGAAAACCCTCCCAATAATTTCAAGTTTCCCCAGGGAAGGGATTCTCTTGCGTAAGTCCAGCCTTGCTCTGAGCTGGCTCACTGACTAGACTCCAGAAATCAGTCGGCATTTTTCCCCTTTGGGTATTGGATTGAAGCGCTTTTGTAACTTGCCACATCTAACCTTTCTTCTGGGAAATTAGAATTAGAGCTTTGGAACTAATGGGGTGTAACGACACACATTCTGCATACACCTATTGTTATTGGTGGCTTAGCTGTGCACAACACCCCGATGAGCTGGCTCAGGAGACACCGTGACTCATGTCATTTTCCCTGTAACCAGGGGTGACCTGGAGAACTTAAGGCCAGGAGGAAATTAGTTTCTCGCATTCTAGCTCTGTAGATGAGTCTGGCCACCGTCTCAGCGTCCATTAACCTGACTGAATTAGTTGCTGCTGTATCTGATAGTAATGGTGATAGTGCCTGGCTATAGGAAACCTTCCCTGGTTGGCTAAAAGAGGTTGTGACTGTGTGCACATGGATTTAATGGGAGCTTGAAAATCCACATCTGATTAAAGCTTTAGTATCACCAATTAGAGACATGGTAACATTAACTGGGCAACCTCTTAAAACCCGTGAGTCTGAAGCTATTAGTTATTCAAATGTTATGAATCAGTTTGATATTTGATATTTTGACAGTTTCCAGCATCTGCCTGAGAGCTACCTGGGAGGTAGGCACNAGAGACATGGTAACATTAACTGGGCAACCTCTTGAAAACCCGTGAGTCTGAAGCTATTAGTTATTCAAATGTTATGAATCAGTTTGATATTTGATATTTTGACAGTTTCCAGCATCTGCCTGAGAGCTACCTGGGAGGTAGGCACTTGGATGGAGAGTAGGGAATAGGAACATAGAGAAGATGCCAGAGAGAGAAGTGACTTGGGGGCACAGACGTGGTGACTGAAGACCACAGACCTGGCAGCGGAGAAAGGATATTGGGACCCAGGGGCAGGCCTGAGAACTTGGAGAAAAGGGTGAGTGTTAGAGGAAGGTTTAGAAAAGGGAGAATCAAAAGACCCCTAAACTTTGCATGTACAGTAGTTTGTTTTTGTATCTGTGATCTCCTAGTTTATAAGGTGAAGAACAGTAGGCTGATCTAAAGTGGAACCTTCAGGGAACCCTAGCACTAATAAGGATGGGCAAGATGGATGAAATTCTGAGGGCCTAGTGACTTTTAACATAAAATTTTTTTCTTTTTTTTAATTTTCAGAAATAATATGTATGCAAGAAACTTGGAAAATGTAAAAAAAAAAAAAAAAAAGCACAAAGGACCCCGCAGACAAACCAACAAAAACAGAAGGAATTCCACCTCCAGAGATACTAACCTTTACCATTTAGGCATTATGCTTCCAGACTGTCTACGTCCATATTCACACATGTGCATATCTTTTTTAGAATGTAAACTATTCCTACTCACATACTGTTCTACAGTCTGGACCTAGTATATCCTGAAATGTGTTAGGGAGCAATTTTTTTCTGTCTTTCTGTAGTTCTGTAGGCTCACCTCACTGCCCTGTTGCAGGGAGCCTGATCCCACGGAGACTGATTGCCATAGACCGACCCTGCCCACCCAGGGCTTCTTTGTTCACTGACAGAGAACCAAGGCTCAGCTGAAAAGGATGACAAGGCTCTGCTAATTTGTACATTACTTTACATATATTTTCTTTCTAAGAGGCTTTTAAGTAGCATGGAAGATGAAACAAAATAGATTGATTAATGTAATCTGTAGGCTAACATTCAGGGTCCCCCATTTGCAGAACTAAATCACGTAATCACTGCCTGGGGTAAAAAAGCTTGATTCCGCACACAGAGAAAAAAGGCAAAACATATCCAAGGAGAATATCTTCACAGTCCATACACGCGGACCTGCCCTACACCTTCTTTTCCTGTCTCTTAACGCTTCTTACTCTTGAGGCTTCATTACTCCTGATCCTGGCCAGTGGGGCTGCACTGTGGACCCTGAGTATTTCCCAGTTGGGTCCTGCTTCTTCTTCCTACTTCCACCACTTCCTTCGTTTAGCCCTTATCTCTCATGTGGACTACTGCAAAAGCCGTATACCTGGGGACTTCTCTGGAGATAAAGTAGTTAAGACTTTGACTTTCAGGCTCTCCCAGAGGCTCAGTGGTAAAGAGTCTGCCCACCAATGCAGGAGACAAGGGTTCCATCCCTGGTCCGAGAAGATCCCACATTCCATGAAGCAACTGAGTCCACGTGCCTCAGTTACTGAACCTGTACTCTAAAGCCTGCGAGCTGCAACTACTGAGCCCCAGTGCCCTACAGTCCATGCTGGGCAACAGTAGGTGCCATCTCAGAGAGAAACCTGCATGCACAGCTAGAGAGTAGCCCCCATTTGCTGCATCCAGAGAAAAGCCTGACCGGTAATGAAGACCAAGCACAGCCAAAAATAAAAATAAGTAAATAATTTTTTTTTTTTAAAGACTTCACCTTCCAATGCATGGACGGCAGTTTTGATCCCTGGTCAGGGAACTAAGATCCCATAAGCATCAAGGCCAAAAATCAAAAAACATATGGAAGCAATATTGTAACAAATTCAATAAAGACTTTTAAAAAACAATCCACATAGAAAAAAAAAAGTCTTAAAAAACACATAGAGAATGTTCAAGTCAGTCACAAGCCTGCCTCTTTTCAATGGAAGAGAACCTAAAGTCCACCTCTCGATGGGAATGATATTAAAAATTTTGCAGCTATGTTTTAAGATCATCTATCTATGTATTTATTAACTACCTATCATCTATCAGATATCTACTTTTTATTGTATTTTTTAAAGATTTTTTTTAATGTGGACCATTTTTAAAGTCTTTATTGAATTTGTTACAATATTGTTTCTGTTTTATATTTTAGTTTTTTGGCCAGGAGGCATGTGGAATCTTAGTTCCCAACCAGGGATCAAACCCACACCTCCTGCACTGGAAGGAGAAGTCTTAACCACTGGACCACTAGGGAAACCCCCAGTCTGCCCATTTTTAGATTTGAATAAGCACAGAAACAATGTTAAAAGGTGCACACCAAACTGGCAAAGATGAAGGGAATGAAGAAGACTTTCCCTCTTAATTCTCTTCCAAAGGAAAAGAAAAAATTAGTGGAATTACAAGTGATTTTTATTTTGTACAGAAAATTACTTCCCCTATTATCTCAAGCCTGCAAAGGCTGAGAATAGGATGGTAGGTCCTAATTTGGCACATTCTGAAAGTAAGTGCTAAACTGCCTAGCTATGCAGGACATACAAACACATTGTGAAGTGGCTCTGCCAATATCTGCCATTATCCACCTACAGCCTATGGAAGAAAAGCTAGAACCATCTTTGGGGAGATTTAAGAGGCCAGAGCAAGAGCTCCATTACAGAGAGTGGTCCTGATGCTGTGTTCCACAACTCGTTCCATCCCCACTCTGCGTTGGGGAAACACTCTCTCAGCTTAAACAAAGTGAGAGCATATCACAAGAACCATTTGGAGGTCTTAACCTTAACTCTGGGAGTTCAAGGGGCACAGGGACTGGTGACTGACTTTCACCAGAAGTAGCCTAAAGGTGAAAGGCTGGCTGGAGAAGACTGTCTTGCAGAAGAATGAAGAGAGAAGACTCCTTAGCAGGAAGCTGCCCTTTCCAATGGGTGGGCCATTGGAATAGAGGTGACCCATTCATAAGGCACCCATGGTTGGCATGAGGGATCCCAGATTCTTAACACTGGAAGGTTTATATTTCATCTTTCAGTTCAGTTCAGTCGCTCAGTCGTGTCCGACTCTTTGCAACCCCATGAATCGCAGCATGCCAGGCCTCCTTGTCCATCACCAACTCCCGGAGTTCACTCAAACTCACGTCCATCAAGTTGGTGATGCCATCCAGCCATCTCATCCTCTGTCTTCCCCTTCTCCTCCTGCCCCCAATCCCTCCAGCATCAGAGTCTTTTCCAATGAGTCAACTCTTTGCATGAGGTGGCCAAAGTACTGAAGTTTCAGCTTTAGCATCATTCCTTCCAAAGATCACCCAGGACTGATCTCCTTCAGAATGGACTGGTTGGATCTCCTTGCAGTCNCAGTTTGGTATTTCACATGATGTACTCTGCATACAAGTTAAATAAGTAGGGTGACAATATGCAGGCTTACAGTACTTTCTCAATTTTAAGCTGGTCTATTGTTTCATGTTTGGTTCTAACTGTTACTTCTTGTTCTGCATACAGGTTTCTCAGGAGGCAGATACGGTTGTCTAGTACTCCCATTTCTTTAAGAATTTTTCATGGTTTGCTGTGATCCACACAGAGGCTTTAGCATATTCAATGTAGCAGAACCAGATGCTTTTTGAAATTCCTTTGCTTTTTCTATAATCAATTTGATATGAATTTCTATGGCGATTTGATCTCTGGTTCTTCCGACTTTTATAAATCTAGTTTGCACAACTAGAAGTGCTCTGCTGAGCTTAGTCAATCAGCTGTTTCCAACTCTTTGCAACCCCATGAACTGTAGCCCACCAGGCTCCTCTGTCCATGGGAGTTCTCCAGGCAAGAATACTAGAATGGGTTGCCATGCCCTCCTCCAGAGAATCGTCACAATGCACGGATTGAACCCAGGTTTCCCTCATTGTTCTTTATCAACTTAGGAATTCCTGGAAATCCCAGGAATACAGGAGTGGGTAACCTATCCCTTTTCCAGGGAATCTTCTGAACCTAGGATTCGAACGCATTGCAGGGAGATTCTTTACAACCTGAGCCACCATGGAAGGCCTGTTAGCCTGTGAAATGAGCACAACTGTACAGTAGTTTGAACATCCTTTTGCTTTGCCTTTCTTTGGGACTCAACTAAACATTTCCAATTCTGTGGCCACTGTGGAGTTTTCAAAATTTGTTGACATACAACACTTTTCCAGAATCATCTTTTAGGATTTGAAAAAGCTCAGCTGGAATTCTATCACCTCCATTGGCTTTGTTCATAGTAATTCTTCCTAAGGCCTACTTGACTTCACATCCAGGTTGTCTGACTCTATGTGAGTGACTACATAATCAGGGTTATCCAGGTCATTAAGACCTTTTTTGTATAGTTCTTCTGTGTGGTTTTGCCATCTCTTCTTAATCTTTTCTGCTTCTGTTAGGTCCTTGTCATTTCTGTCCTTTATCATGCCCATNAGATGCCATGATCTTTGTTTTCTGAATGTTGAGCTTTAAGTCACCTTTTTCACTCTCCTCTTTCACTTTCACCAAGAGGCTTTTCAGTTCCTCTTCACTTTCTGCCATAAGGGTGGTGCCATCTGCATATCTGAGGTTATTGATATTTCTCCCGGCAATCTCGATTCCAGCTTATGTTTCTTCCAGTCCAGCGTTTCTCATGATGTACTCTGCACAGAAGTTAAATAAGCAGGGTGACAATATACAGCCTTGACATACTCCTTTTCCTATTTGGAACCAGTCTGTTGTTCCATGTCCAATTCTAAATGTTGCTTCCTGACCTGCATATAGGTTTCTCAAGAGGCAGGTCAGGTGGTCTGGTATTCCCATCTCTTTCATCTTTATGAAATGTTTAAAGGCTTACAGATGTTCCAAAATTTTAAAATACATTATATCATCTGAATTTCACACAAAAAAAATCTATAAAAGAAGAGTTACATCATTTTAAAGATATTACAAATAAAGAAAGTGAGAACCAGAAAGGTTAGGTGATTTGCCTGAGGTTACAAGTTCATTAGTACAAGATCCAGGACTCTGCTAACTCTAAATTGAGTGTTCCATCCTGTAGTGCACACCGTGGGTTTCTCTATCTTGGTTAGTACACAGCCCTGGGTCAATATGATAAGGCCTTTAATAACAGGCGTTATAGCCTCTTGTGGTTGAGAGTTCAGAACAAAATCAACAATGACCAAACCTCCTGGGTGACTGTTTCAAATTCCTTCCTAGAGGCAGCGAAACCCATCTGAAGTGTCTATGAAAGTAAAGGTTATAACAGGAATTCACTTAGCATGTTGGTTTTCTTGAAGCCAGCAGAGTCTTTGGCTCAGATCATTCTGGTGATGAAATTAGAAGCATGTCCTCTATCTTTAATAGATAGCCATACTCCCTTTCCCTCAGCAGCAGAACTTGGCCAATGGCATGTTGGAAAGAAAGCTATGCTCTCTTAGAGGGCTTCTAGCCTGTCCCCTGGGATAAATTTGCAGGACAAGTTAAGGCTGATTTTCATTATGGAAAATTTGACATTAGCTCATGGACTCTAGTTATGCATTCTTGGGTTTATTTATTTAAAGAGCAAACACATTTCCTCTGAGTAAACGGAACAACAAATATAACTTGCTAAATATAGCAGACAGCATTCAAATCTCTGGGCTTCCCCGATGGCTCAGTGGGTAAAGAATCTGGATGCAATGCCAACAACACAGGAGATACAGGTTTGATCCCTGGGTCGGGAAGATCTCCTGAAGGAGGGAATGACAACACACTCCAATATTCTTGCCTGGAGAATTCCATGGACAGAGGAGCCTGGCGGGCTGCTGTCCATGGAGTCACGAAGAGTCTGACACGGGTGAGCCTGGACGCAGTGGAAAGGAGTTCAGTAGCTGCATTCCTGAGGGCAGATTTTGACAGTGGCCCATAGAGACAGTGGAGGCCACTGGATGTCCTGAGGGAGCCATGCCCAAAGGCGAATGCAGCACTGAAAGTCCAACTGTCTGCCTGCACGGTTTTGCATGGACTCTCCTTGCTAGGCACCCTCAAGAAGCTCTAACCAAGAAGTCCATTTTACAAGGGATGGACTTTTTCTGAACTTAAGATAATTGGCTAAGATGACCAGTCAAACCTTTATTGACCAGCAAGCACTGCACGTAACCCAGTCCTCCTCTCTGCCCCGCAGCCACCGGAGCCTAGTATTCAGCTGCAGACGTTCCAAGGGGACCAAGGACACAAGAACAGGGGCCGCTGAAAGGCAGCAGAAGCAGCCCCAGGCGGTGGGGCTGAGGAATGACTACAGTCACAAGAGAACCCAAACTTGCTCCTGTCAGGCATGTGTGAGCAGTCATCTGTGCTCTTGCCTGCAGAGGAGGTGGCTGAATGTAAAGAATGGAGATCCCCACTGGGCTGAGTACAGATCACATAAAGTTCTGTGAGAACCCAAGGCGAGACAAGCCCCTGCTGTGGACCTGAATCATGTTTCACGGAATTTAGGCAGAAACACCTGGAAGCAATAGTCTATTTATTTATTTATTTATTTACTTCTGGCCACGCCTTCCAGTAAGGAAGACCTTAGTTCCCTGACCAAGGATTGAACCTATGCCCCCTGTACTGGGAACACGGAATCTTAACCACTGGACTGTTAACCAGGAAAGTGCTTGTAAACAGCAGTCCAAACAATTTCAGATGTCCTATTTGACCCTCAAAACTTCAGTTTTCTTTCTCCCTCCTTTTCTCCCTCTCTCACTCTTTCCTTCCTTCCTCCTTTCCTTTCCTCTCTCCTTCCTTGTTTCTTCATTCTTTAACTTAAAGCCCTTGTCTCCTTCCTTTTAAATGCATAAACTCCACAGAAGTCTTATTCTGTTATTTGAGCAGTGTCCCTCCTCAAAGTTCCATTCTGTGGTTATATAGACATTTCCTGCTTCTGATTATTTCCAAACTAATACCTGGCAGGCAACACAATGCTGAAGATTTGTGACACCTGCTCTGCGGCTCTAGCCACTGTCAGCCAGGACAGAGCACAGGACTCTAGAAAAGGTGAAACACGGCTTCCTGAGCCTGGTGACTTGTGGAAATAGGCCATTCACAAGAATTGAGAGAGAATTAACTCAAAAGAGAATAAGCTCTTATACATTAATCTTACTTAAGGCAAAGTACTTGTGCACCTGAAATTATTCTGAATTTGCTTCCCACATTCTGGGATAAATTGCACTCTAACATTTTATCATTTTCTACTTCATATTCACTCATCCTTCTGCCTTTAGTCTCACTGGTGCATTTGAATAATTTTTCTGTACACACTCCTCAGCTATTATTAGCCCTAATACAGATGAGCATTTCTGTGTCCCTATCTTTACATAATATGCATTAGATAATTTGGCAGCAAAAAACCCCAAGATATGCCAGATAAGCAGGAATGAAAGAGCATTATTTGTCGTGGTTAACCTTTGGATAAAATATTAGGGGGCTAAACAACAAATTAGTGTATTTCGGCTTCCTCAGAAATGTATTTCATATCAGCAACTTGATCTCACCATTTAGAAACATTCTTATATACTAAGAAATCCATTAGCTGGCTTGTATGGGTTAGAATTATCTAGATAAACTAGTGTGTGTGTGTGTGTGTGTGTGTGTGTGTGTGTGTGTGTGTGTACACACACACAGGGTGGGGGAGATTATTATAAGGAACTGATGATGTGATTATGAAGGCTGGGAAGTCCCATAAAAATCTGATGGTTGGTGTGTAGTTCCAGTTCAAGTCTAAACCCCTGAGAACCAGAAGAGTTAGTGATGTAAGTTCCGGTGATGTAAGTTCAAAGTGTAGAAGACTGATGTACCAGTTTAGAAGTCAGATCAAGTGAATTTTTCTTTGCTCTATGTCTTTGTTCTATTTAGGTATTCAATGGAATGGATGAGGTCCACCTACATTGGGGAGGGCGATCTGTTTTACTCAGCCTACTGATTCAAATGCTAATCTTGTCTATAAACAACTTCACAGACACCCCAGAAATAACGTTTAACCAAATACCTGGACACCCCATGTCCTGATCAAGTTAGCACATAAAATGAACTATCAGATGGCTCGTGTGATGAAAACAATGATTTTAGTTGAAATCTAAGCAGTGGTAAGGACCTGATTTGAATAATTTGAAAGATGCAAAAATTCTTAACAAATATTTATTGAGCACTTACAATGTACCAGGCACTGTCAAGATCTTGGAAAGGTCGAGCATGACTGATGCTACTTTCAAGTATCAGAAAATGTTTTAAAGATGGTAACACTTTAGTTGAGCTTTTCAAGAAAAATGAGAATCCATAAGATTACCACGGGGAGAAAATAATCCAGGCAGGGGGGACACCATGTGCAAAGTCATGGAGGGCTAATTTGGAAAGTGTGAGTGGTTCCACATGGCTAGTGTTATGAAGGCTATTATGAAGGAGAGTGGAAGAAGGTGCAGCTTAAGCGGTAGGTAGAGGCTACTTCACAATGGCCTTATTATAGGCTGGGGCACACTCTCTCGGTTGTCATTCCATGAATCAGTTCTCTTTCTTGCCAATGGAACTATGATTTGTTCAGATGGTAAGGGGTCCAGGGGCAGGACATAAATCACAATAGGTCAACCCACTTGTAGCAATTCCCTTTATCTTGATGCTAATGCTTGGTCTAGGATTGAGTTGAGTTGAGTTCAGTCACTGTATGGCATTTAGTTCTGACCAGAGAAATAGATGTCTGGTAATGTGGATCACAACAAACTGTGGAAAATTCTTAAAGAGATGGGGATACCAGACCACCTGACCTGCCTTCTGAGAAATCTGTATGCAGGTCAAGAAGCAACAGTGAGAACCGGACATGAACAACAGACTAGTTCCAAATCAGGAAAGGAGTACGTCAAGGCTGTATATTGTCACCCTGCTTATTTAACTTCTATGCAGAGTACATCATGAGAAACGCTGGGCTGGATGAAGCACAAGCTTAGAATCAAGATTGCTGGGAGAAATATTAATAACCTCTGCATATGGTGTCAATATGCAGATGGCACCACTCTTATGGTAGAAAGAAAAGAAGAATTAAAGAGCCTCTTGATGAAAATGAAAGAGGAGAGTGAAAANGCACAAGCTTAGAATCAAGATTGCTGGGAGAAATATTAATAACCTCTGCATATGGTGTCAATATGCAGATGGCACCACTCTTATGGTAGAAAGAAAAGAAGAATTAAAGAGCCTCTTGATGAAAATGAAAGAGGAGAGTGAAAAAGTTGGCTTAAAACTCAACAGTCAGGAAACTAAGATCACGGCATCTGGTTCCATCACTTCATGGCAAACAGATGGGGAAACAATGGAAACCACGACAGACTTTACTNATAATGGGAAACCTGAGGATGACAGCCACACACTGAGGATGAAAGAGAAAGGACAGAAAACTGTGGAGTCTTCAACAATATCAGAGTCACCAAAACAATTGTAAGTCTGCCTGCCTTAGCACTTTTAGCTTAGAAAGCAGTCGTGATATTCTGGTTACAGCCAGAATTAATTGTGCTTGCAGTCAAAGTTTTCAAAACGGCTGCTGTGTTAAGGGTGACATTTTAGATGTATGACTAAGGAGTTTGGTCCTTATCATGGAAAGGAATGGAAACTATGGAGAAGTGTAGACAGGGGAATGAGCTGTAAGATTTGTGCTTTAAAGCCATGACTCTGGGTGCTGTGAAGCAGGACAGGCTAAAAATGGAAGAAACCAAGACAGAGAAATCAGTTATGATTTCTACTGTAACTGCCCAAGAGGTTAGGTAGAACCTAAGCCAAAGAAGCGACAATAATAATTGGGGGAAAGGGGGTAAATTTGTAAGATAATTTTAAGTCAAAATGACATAACTTCAAGTGTATATGAGCAGTGGGGAAGCAGGAGACTCAAGGATAGCCCGGAGTTTCTGCCTTGGCTGACTCGAGAGACAGGAGTGTGTGTGTATGTGCGAAGTTGCTTCAGTCGTGTCTGACCCTATGGACTGTATAGCCCGTCAGGCTCCTCTGTCCGTGGGATTCTCCAGGCAAGAATGCTGGAATGGGTGCCCATGCCTTCAGTCAGAGGATCTTCCTGATTCAGGAACTGGACCCCCGTCTCCTACATCTCCTATACTGGCAGGCAGGTTCTTTACCACCAGAGCCACCTGGGAAGCCTGAGAGACAGGAGATCTGACTCTAATTCTGGTCTGTCACAAGTTGGTCGAATGATCCTAGGCTAGCTTTCTCATTTTGGGAAGGTAGATTAAAAATATGATAGCAGATTGATCTCATCTCTCTTGGCAGCTCCAACTCCCAGGAGCACTTTTGCTGAAAGGACTAGAGGGACGCAGGAGGACCACCTTGAGGAAGGAAAAGCCCTCTTTCTCTAGTGGAATCGCAGATTGATTTGTGCAGAGCTGGGTGGAGGGTAACTTTGAGTCTTTGTCTGCCTTTCTGCTTAGGTTGCCAGCAGAGTGAGAACTAGGGCAGGGGCTTCCTTAATGCCTGGGTGATACCCAAGCATGTAAATCAAAACCAGCAAAACATCATTTCCCACATACCCTCAAGACTTATCCTTTATGAAAGTCTTCATATAAAGCTTTGTCTGTATCCCTTAGGATTCACTTCTGGGCATAGAATTCTTTCCTTCTGCAATTTCTTTAATATCCAGATCTGCCAGCTGCAAAGAGCAGCCATCTGCATTCAGGCAAATGAGTTATTCCTTTTCACATGAAGGCAAGAAACAATGGAACAGGTAAAGTGATGTCTTTACCCTGGGAAGCCAAGAGGAATGATGCAAACCAGGCACAAAGCCCAGAAACTGTTGCCAGGATACATGGCTGCTGGGGAGCAAAGGTCACAGAACCATGGAAAGGGTTTCACAAATGACTAATTAGTTTTAATTTATTTCTCTTTATAAAAAGATTGCCTCGGGCTCACCAGGACTTACTATAGTTCAAGTTTTAATTTCTCTCACTCCTATACCACATTTTATATTAGTTTTACACATTATCTCATCTGATGGGGAGGAAGTATTGAGGAATGCAAAGGTCCAGACCCTTCCCTCTATTGAGGGTAATTCTGAAGGGCTTGCCCAGCTCCAGAACTCCCCCTGGGATCAGCTGAGGCCTCTGAGGCAACAACATCATAATTCAACCGTTCCCTTTGCCAATCCTGTCTCACTCCCACTCTTAGAGGTGTTGGTTTTGATAGTATTCCCCAGTAAAATTCCTTGTGCGTGTCAAAGGAAAACTGCAGCTGGACTGCAGTCAAAGTGGTAAAAAAACATTTTATTCTGAAATAGGAGAAACATTTATTCCAATGGGAGAAAAGAGATCTCTGTATAGAATTGGGCCCAATGTAAAATATAAGAAGGATAGTTGGCAATTTATAGCCAAGAGCAGAGTAGGGTCAGTGGGTTTAAAATACTAAAAGGAAACTAAGGGAAATTCTGACTAAATCAACTTGACAAGATTTTTGCTGAGGGCAGACAAGGGAGATCAAATATCATTACCTGGAGGATGCTAGGGGATGAAGAATTCGATCAGGTATTGAGGGTGAGCAGATATCAAGGGTGGAGGATTCTGTCTAAGTTGACTTATTAGGATTCTTGCTAAAACTGGGTGATGCAGGCTTGACAAGGACAAACACTGAAACCCAAGGTCAAAGCCTAGTTAAGAAGAGGCCTTAAAGGAGACTACAGCTAGCAGTCGGTCAAGGAGAGTCTTTGTCACATGCAAATTTATGTCTGTTTCCTGGGGAACCTGACCTATGACAGTAACACTTAGTCATTAATTAACCGTATTTTTCTAGACAAATACACACACACACTTCTATCTATTCTTATTGTCACTTTATTATTTTTTTAAAATACTTTAATTCCAACAAAGAAAGAAGCACATCTCAGAATAAATTAAAAATGCTTTGAATCAAGTGTTTAATTAGAAAACAAAACCACTGGTTAAACAAAGATTTCTTATATAGGACAGAAACCATAAGCCTGAACCAATTTAAAACTCTGCACTTTGAATGTCACACAAACCATAAGCCTGAACCGATTTAAAATTCTGTTCTTTGAATGTCACAGATTAGGAAAAAAATATTTGCCAAAAACATTTCTGACAAAGAATTTCTTTCCAGAGTATGTAAAGTACTCGCACAAAGCAATAAAAATACAAACAACTCAATTTTTTAAGTGAAATGACCTCATAACCAAAAAAGAGATACAGACAGCAAATAAGGCCATAAAAACATCGTTAGTTATTAGGGAAATGCAAATTAAAACCACAATGAAGTGTATAGTGATACACCCGTTAGATCGGCAAAGACAAAGACACCAAAAAGCAAACCTTGACAGTATCAAGTTCTGACAAGGATACAGAGTAAATTGAACTCTCAATACATTGCTGGTAGGAGTGCAAAATGGGATATCCATTTAGGAAAACAGTTCGATTTTTAAAATATAATTTTAAATATTTACCATATAATCCAGCTTTCCTACACCTAGATATTTACTCTATTGAAATAAAACACATGTTTATACAAAGACCTGTATACAGATGTTTATAGCAGTTTATTCATAATTCCCCAAAACAGAAAACAATTTATATGTCCATCAGCTGAATGGGTAAATAAATTATTGTACCACCATACAGTGGAATACTACTCAGCAGTTAAAAGAATGAATTAAAGATACACACAATAACGTGAATCAATCTCAATTAAATGAAGCAAAGGAAGCCAGACATAAAAGGCCACGTACTGTATGATTCCACTTCTGGGAAAAGAAACCTATCGGGAGAAAAGTTTTAGATCAGTGTTTGCCAGGGCTTAGGGGAGAGATTTACTTTAAAGAGTCAAGAGGGAATTGGAGGGTGTGATGAAAATGTACCACATCTTGATTAAGGTGATGGTAACACAAGGTATTAACAGTTGCTATGTTTCAACACACATCAAACCAAACTCAACTGCATTATCCTTAACTTTTGTAGGTTTTTCCACAGACTAGTGAAAACTTCATCACCTACTGACACTGACCTGTGGGTATGAAGGGAAGCAGGGAGAACAGTCAGTGACTACAGGATCACAAAAGGCTTTTTCTGGATGGATGGAGACTGGAGCATGTGTATAGACTGAAGGGAAGGAGGTAGTTTTGAGCGGAGAGACCAAAGCCACTGGAGACCCATCTGATGAGCCTGACTGATGGAGTGAAAAGACTACAGTAATCAGAATTCTTGATGTCAAACAACATAAACTCAATTCAAACTACCTTAAGCCAAAAGCAAAGTTTGGAGCTCACACAATTGAAAAATCCAGAATTTAAAAACAATGCTGTCAGTACTTGTCTTAGCTCAGGCTGCTGAAAATACCATAGTCTGGGTGGCTCAAACAAAAGACAGCTATTTCTCATTGTTCTCTAGACCGGGAAGTCTGAGATCAGGGTGCCAGCATAGTCAGACTCTGCTGAGAGCCCTCTTTCTGGCTTGCAGATGGCTGATGGGGAGAGAGAGAGAGAAAGAAGAAACTCTCTGTTCTCTTTTTATAAAGGCACTCATCCCATGGTGAAGACTCTCATCTAAACTTAATTACCTCCCAAAGATACCCGCCCCCTCCAATCTCCAAATACCATCACATTGGGAATTAAGGCTCCAGCATATGTTTTTCAGGGAGATACACATATTCAGTCCATAGCAGAACTCTAGCTCTATTTCCTGGCATCTTTTGCCTTTCCCTCACTCAGCCTTGTTCTTAGGCAGGCTCACTTCAAAGAAGATGACCAGACTTGGGACTTCCCTGGTAGTCTGGTAGTTAAGAATCTGCCTTTCAACGCAGTGGATGGGGTTCAATCCCTGGCGGGGTGTGGCATATTCAATCCCACATGCCATGGGGCCCCACGCTGTAACTTCTGAGTCCTTGGATCCTGTGTGCTGCAACCAGGACATGACCCAGCCAATTTTTTTTTTTTTTTTTTAAGTAAGACAACCAGGCTTACATTGGTCTTATAACGGACAGTCTCAGAAAACAAAACCAAAAATACTCCATCCTGCAGTGCTCATGTCCAATCTTGAAACAGATTTTAAGTGGCCTTATTTGGGTTGTGGGCCCACCTCGTGCTAGGGAAAGCAGAATCTCATCACTAATTGCCCAAAGCACATGGAAAAGGGAAGGGGTGATTAGGAAAGTAACGAACACAGATCAGAGAGACGAAACCATGGCAGATGTTGATCATAGATCCATAAGCTTGGGAGGGGAGAGAATTGAAAGGACAAGTGAAAAAAATTGCTTGGCTAAAGGGATTCCTTCCTTTGAGACGGATGGAAATAGGTAAGAATGAATGAAATATAGAAAAGGTGGGTGGTTTTTATTGGGGAGAGGGGTGGTTCTGAGATTGGAGGTAAAAAATCCTATCCATCCCTTAAGGCTCAGTTAAAATATGTCCTCCAAGAAATTGTACCCACACTGGAAGGTATCTCACACTCCTTCAAGCTTCATGGCATGGGGGGGCCACTCCTATAGCCCCCAGCATAGTAAGATTATCAGGTTTACATGCTGCTAATTATTCTGTTAGCCACATCAACCAGGTTCCTGCCTTTGGAGACCAACCGTCTGAATAGCAAGTAGAGGTGCTGATTTCCCGAGGTTTTTGAGTTTTGAAAAGTGAGTAGTAAAAGTTTGGATGGAGATTGATTTACTTAAAAATGTATCTGAATCTATTCAGTTCCTGAGTTTGGGTAGTGAAAGTTCCGATTAAGAGTTTGAATAGGATGACGCGGTGGTGCACTTGTGCGCATGAATGCGCATGTCCTTGTGGGCCTGTTAACTTGCCTGCTCCATCATACTCTCTTGAAGGCAGAAGCCTTGTGTGACTAATTTTCATGTTTCCACATGTCCATAATGTGGTGGGTGCTCAGTATTTGTTAAGTGGATAAATAAAAACTCCCGGCTTTGTTTTCACTGCCTTTCTTTATTCCTACTAAACTTTATTGCTCCATTAAGATAATTAAAGGTGAAACCAAAAGAACAGCTTTAAGAACTGCTGTTGTGATTGGGACTGCTTCCAGCTGCCATGGTAAGCACGTGTTTTTCTTTCTCTGCAAGCCCAGCCCCCACTGGACAAAACCTGAATCAATTTCAGAGGATGGATTTTGCTGCTTGTGTAAAATGTCCTGGCTTCTAGTCAAATGGACATTGCAGGAGTATATTAAAATAGCTTTGTTCTCCACACCAATGAATTCATTTAAGCAGCACACAGTTTCGATTTCTTAGTACCTTTTGGGAGGGTAGAACACAGGGAAATTAAATCATAATTGTATGAAAACTGCTGAATCAGAAATACCTGGGTGGTAAACAACTCGCTGAACTGCTTTAGTGCATCTGGGATAAGTGAGCACGTGGGTTATTGTGCCTGAAACCTGTTTCCATTTATAAGGACTGTACACGCCTTGCTTAAAGAGGAGCAATAATAACAAGTAACCTTGAACATACAGTACTGCTCTGCTGCTTGTTCTTCATTTGTGACTCTATCCTTAGACAAGACAGACTCTCAGAACCCCAACAAAAAGACTGGAAGATTCTGATAATGGCTGAAACATCTTTGTTTCTGCATGCGTCCCTGTGAATGAGGCTAACATGAACAGAGTTGGCATTCAATAAATATTCATTGAAGGAGTGGATGAGTAAAGAAAGAGACTCCAGTGCTAGAAAGCAAAGCTTAATAAAGACATTTCCCCAGGAGGAGGCAAAGAAACACAGTCCCTAGAATTATATGCCAGGACTCGGGAATTTGGAGAAAGAGAAGAAATGCACATTTCTGATGGTGGATTAAGGATGGAG
Organism: Neotragus pygmaeus; assembly: GCA_006410875.1. Classification (NCBI taxonomy): domain Eukaryota; kingdom Metazoa; phylum Chordata; class Mammalia; order Artiodactyla; family Bovidae; genus Neotragus; species Neotragus pygmaeus. The sequence goes on along the minus strand of SJYV01041481.1, from coordinate 1,072,683 downwards.
GTTAAGACTTCCCCAGTGGCGCAGAGGATAAGAATCTGTCTGCTAATACAGGGGTACAGGTTCGACCTCTGATCCAAAAAGATTCCACATGCCCACCACATGTGGAGCCGCAAAGCTCATGCACCATGACTACTGAGCCTGCATGCTGCAACTGATGAAGGCTGGGGGCCTAGAACCTGGGCTCCACAACAAGAGAAGCCACTCAGTGAGAAGCCCACACACTGCAACAAAGAGCAGCCCCCTCTCGCCACAACTAAAGAAACAGCAACAAAGACCCGGCGCAGCCAAAATATAAATAAATTAATAATAAAATTAATTAACTAATTTAAAAGTTTTAAATGAATAGAGGTTAATCAGCTTCAAAATAGGTATTTTCATATTCAATTCATGACAGCTACAAGCTTTATTTGTCTAAATGGGACAGACTAGTTGGCAAGAACATTGGATGTAATTTCCGCTTGTATTTCTCATGAGCTCAGTGGCCTCTGACATGCCTTGCAATTCTCTTGAGCCTCAGTTTCCTTGTTTGTAAAGTGGATATAATCCATAGGGGCTTAGTGAGAATTAAACACTATATATAAACGTGTGTAAGACTGAACCTGACATATTTAGTCATTCAACAGATATGTATGTGCCAGGTACTATGTGCTTAAGCTGAGTTTTGAAGAAGTGTCAGTTACATAGACAAAAATGGCATGGTCAACATGTGCAAAGGCAAGGTGCCATGAAACTACTAATGTGGTTTGTTTAAAGAACTCAACTGACTGTTTAAAGAACTCAACATACAGATAGATGTGCCAAAAAGATAAGACCTTATCCCTGGAAGAGCTTAGTCTAGAGGGAAAGATTTGTGTATTTTGAGAACTGAGAGAAGTATGGATGGAGCACTATAGGGGCAAGAAGAAGAACGTCTAAGTCAGTTTCTGGAGCATAGGAACACTTTCTGGGAGAGGCAATGTTTAAACTGAATTTTGAAGAAGTGTTAATTACATAGACGAAAATGGGGAGGTCATTCCAGAGAGAGTGGTCAACACGCACAGTGGCACGAAACCACTGACTGTTTAGGGAACTGCGTGTACTGATGGTTCAATGACTGGGGCAAAGGGTGGTGGGGGTGGGGGGACAGGCAGCAGAGAGGGTGAGAGAGGCAGGCAGGGGCCAGGTCAGGAAGAACTTTGGGTGCCAGGCTTGCAGTGCACAGCCTGGGAGGCTGTAAATGGAGACCCAGAGCCTGGGCTCCTGACGCCATGGAGCTTCTTCATAATAGTTCTGGACTATGTACTCAGACTTCTATATGAGAAAGAAAAAAAAAAATCCAAAACTGCTCTTTTGTTTAAACTTTGAAATCACCAATATTAAATCACACAGGGAGTCAGCAACCTATGGGAGAGAGTTGAAACCACAGATATGGCCTAGTCACCCAGGGGCTGAGTGCAGTGGGAGGTGCAGAGGATAACAACGGAGCTTTGAAGACAGGTTCTTCGAGGCTTCCCTCACATTCTTCCCTCCATCACTGCTGAAATGTCCCTTTACTGTTTGTCCTTTTCCTTCTCACCCTGCCCCCGGGGTGAGAATAAGCCTTCTCTACTCAACCACTGCCGTTCCCTCACAGACATCCTACTCCAGCCATAAAGATTCGCAGTTGTGTCGGGGGCGAGGAAAGCAGCAGCAATGATTTGAACAGCTCTAATGAGACATAATTCATGTATCATATAAATCAGCATTAAAGTGCACAACTCAATATTTTTCACTGTTTTCACAGGGTTTGTCAACCATCACCACAATTGAATTTTAGGACATTTTTAACCTGCAAAAGCAATGGGATTTGATGCCCATTTGCATCTGTTGCCCACTCCACAGCAATAACTTAAATTGTATAAAGGGTATACAATTTTTTTTATGTATCGGGGTATAGTTGCTTTACAGTGTTGACTTTGTTTCCCCTGTACAATGAAGTGAATCTGCTGTATGTATACATACATCTCCTCCTTCTCGGACCACTCCCTACCCCCATCCCTCCCCTCATCGCCGAGCTGAGCTCCGTGCTCTATACAGCATCTTCCCACGAGCTAAATGTTTACAACTGGTGGTGTATCTATGTCAACCCCGATCTCCCAGTTCATCCCACCCCCTCCCCTCCTTGCACCCCGCCCCGCACATGTCCATTCTCTACATCTGCATCTCTGTTCCTGCCNGGTGACCGCGGCATACAGCATGGAGCTTGGCGTAGTGCGACCGCAGCACACAGCCCGAACTTCAGTGAAGGGCCACCGTGGCACACAGCCCAAAAATCTATGCAGGGCGACCGTGGCACGGAGCTGGGAACTCATCGCTAGCCAACCGCAGAACACAGCCAGGACCTCAGCAATGGGCGACTGCAGCACACAGGCCAGACCTCTGTGTGGGGTGACCGCAGCACACAACCCAGACCTTGGCACAGGGCGACCGCGGCACACAGCCTGAACATCAGTGAAGGGCGACTGTGGCACACAGCCCAGAACTCGTCAACAGCCGACTGCGGAACACGGCCCATACATTGGTGAAGGTCGACCGCGGCACACAACTCAGACATCAGCACAGGGCTACCACGGCACACAGCCTCAAATTCAGTGAAAGGCGACCACAGCACACAGCCCAGAAATCTGTGCAGGACTACAGTGGAACAGAGCCTGGAACTCGTCACTAGTTGACTGCGAAACACAGCCAGGACCTCGGCGCAGGGCGACCATGAAAAACAGGCCTGACCTCGTAGCACGGTGACCACAGCACACAGCCCAGAACTCAGCGAAGGGTGACTGAGGCACACAGCCCGAAACTCAGTGAAGGGCTACTGCATCACACAGCCAAGAACCATCGCTAGCCGACCACAGAACACAGCCNTATGTATCTTGGAAGAATCAGCTCAGTTCAGTTCAGTCACTCAGTCGTGTCCAACTCTTTGGGACCCCATGAATCACAACACACCAGGCCTCCCTGTCCATCACCAACTCCCGGAGTTCATTCAAACTCATGTCCATCGAGTTGGTGATGCCATCCAGCCATCTCATCCCCTTCTCCTCCTGCCCCCAATCCCTCCCAGCATCAGGGTCTTTTCCAATGAGTCAACTATAATGGCCTTTATTTTCTTGAGAAATAATTTCTAAATTACAAACATGTTGCAAGAATACTATAAACTCCCATACGCCCCTCACCCAGATTCCCCAATTGTTAACATTTTAACACATTTGTCTTGATTTTCTCTGCATATTTATATAATTTAATTTTTTCCGAATGATTTTAGAAGTTGTAGACACAATGTCTCATTATCCTGTAATACTTTAGTATGCATTTTCTAAAAGCAAGGACATTCTCTGATATAACTACAGTACAAACATTGAGACAATGTTACTGTCTAATCCACAAACAACTTCAAATTTTGCCATCTGTCCCAGTAATATTTTTTATGGGTCTAGACGTCAATCCAGGATCATGGGTTGTGTTTAATTATTATTTTATCTCTTTGGTCTCCTTTAGTTTGGAATAGTTTCTTAAGCTTTTTTTGTGCTGTATGTCTTTGACATTTGCTAAGAGTACAGCCAGTGATTCTGCAGAATGTGCTTCGGTTTGCCTTTGTCTGATATTTCTTCATGACGAGCTTTAGGTCATGCATTTTTTGTCAGGGCCGCCACAGAGTAGGGCTTTGATCTTCACGGTGTATCACATCTTGGGTACGTGATGTCAAGTTGTTCTACTACTTGTGCCATCAGATTGGGCCACTTAGTCAAGCTGGTTCTTCACAGTAAAGTTAGTTAATAATCATTTTGTACTCATAAGTATCTTATTGGGAGCTACTGTGAGATGATGTGAATATTCTGTTCCTCATCAAATTTTCACCCATTGGCTTTACCATCCACTGGTGATGCTTGCCTAAGTTAAATTTTATTATGGTAGTGGCTAACCCATGATTTTCTTTTTTTTAAAGATTTATTTATGGCTGCTCTGGGTCTTCACTGCTGCACACACGCTTTCTCTAGTTGTGATGAGCAGGGGCTGCTGTTTGTTGTGGTACATGGGCTTCTCATTGCAGTGGCTTCTCTTGTTGCAGAGCACGGGCTCTAGGGTTCCCGGGCTTCAGTGGCTGTGGTTCCTGGGATCTAGAACACAGGCTCCGTAGGTGTGGTGCACGGGCTTAGCTGTTCTTCGGTATGTGGGATCTTCCCAGATCAGGGTTCAAATCTGTGTCCCCTGCCCTGGCAGATGGATTCTTAACCACTAGACCACCAGGAAAGCTCATAATGCCTGATTTTCTAATTCTATCATTCTTTTCCATATTTATTAATTGGTGTTACACTGTGAGGTAGAGCTTTCTTATTTATTTATGTATATCATTTTAGATTCATGGTTCCTATTTTTTTATGACAGGTTGTAACATATTAGTCTTGATATCTATTTTGATCCCTCAGTTCAGTTTAGTTCAGTCACTCAGTCGTGTCTGACTCTTTGCGACCCCATGAATCGCAGCACTCCAGGCCTCCCTGTCCATCACCAACTCCCGGAGTTCACTCAGACTCACGTCCATTGAGTCAGTGATACCATCCAGCCATCTCATCCTCTGTCGTCCCCTTTTCCTCCTGCCCCCAATCCCTCCCAGCATCAGAGTCTTTTCCAATGAGTCAACTCTTCACATGAGGTGGCCAAATATTGGAGTTTCAGCTTTAGCATCATTCCTTCCAAGGAACACCCAGGGCTGATCTCCTTTAGAATGGACTGGTCGGATCTCCTTGTAGTCCAATGGACTCTCAAGAGTCTTCTCCAACACCGCAGCTCAAAAGCATCAATTCTTCGGCACTCAGCTTTCTTCACAATCCAAATCTCACATCCANGCAGCACACCAGGCCTCCCTGTCCATCACCAACTCCTGGAGTTCACTCAGACTCACGTCCATCGAATCAGTGATGCCATCCAGCCATCTCATGCTCTGTCGTCTCCTTCTCCTCCTGCCCCCAATCCCTCCCAGCATCAGAGTCTTTTCCAATGAGTCAACTCTTCACATGAGGTGGCCAAATATTGGAGTTTCAGCTTTAGCATCATTCCTTCCAAGGAACACCCAGGGCTGATCTCCTTTAGAATGGACTGGTCGGATCTCCTTGTAGTCCAATGGACTCTCAAGAGTCTTCTCCAACACCGCAGCTCAAAAGCATCAATTCTTCGGCACTCAGCTTTCTTCACAATCCAAATCTCACATCCATACATGACCACTGGAAAAACCATAGCCTTGACTAGACGGACCTTTGTTGGCAAAGTAATGTCTCTGCTTTTCAATACGCTATCTAGGTTGGCCATAACTTTTCTTCCAAGGAGTAAGTGTCTTTTAATTTCATGGCTGCAGTCACCATCTGCAGTGATTTTGGAGCCCCCCAAAATAAAGTCTGACACTGTTTCCACTGTTTCCCCATCTATTTCCCATGTGCCCTCAATTTGGCCAATGGGAGATTCTTGAAGCTGTGTCCTTTTGATATGACCTCATTATTCTTGAGCTTTACCTCACTTTCTGGAAAAAGATGGGCTTCCCTAGTAATTCAGATGGTAAAAAATCTGCTTGCAAAATGGAATAGCAGCCCACTCCAGTATTCTTGCCTGGAGAATTCCATGGACAGAGGAGCCTGGCAGGCTACAGTCCATGGGGTTACAAAGAGTTGGATACAACTGAGCGAATAACATACATATACACTGGAACAAGTTGTTCCAAGTACATCTGGTACGCCCACTGTCCTAACTCTGTATGTTATATAGAGCTGCTATAACAAATCATCACAGACCTTGTGGCTTCAAACAACAGAGATTTATTCTCTCACAAGTTTGGAGGCCAGAGGTTTGAAATGTGTATGACTGGGCTGAACTCTAGATGTCAGCAGGACCACGCTCCCCCTTGGAGGCTCTAGGGGAGAAAGCCCTCCTTTGCCTCGTCTAACTTCTGCTGCCTCCCAGCATTCCTTGGCTTGTGGCCATATCCCTCTAGTGTCTGCTTCTTTGGTCACATGATCTCCTGCTCTTCCGTCTACAATTTCTTTTTCTGTTTCTCTCTTATAAGAATTCTTGGAATGTAGGGTCCCCCCACATAGTACAGGATAATCTCATCTTGAGAGAAACTTAATTCTAACTGCAAAGACCCTTTCTTCAAATAAGGTAACATTTACAAGTTCTAGGGATCAGGATGGTGGGTTATCATTTGGTGGGTTAGTTTTAGCCCACCACATCTTAGAGTCCGTCAGTTCTCAAAGGAGTGCTGGTTCTTTGTAATGAAGAAAGATATTTAGAAGCCAAGATGTGAATGCTCGGTATGCTCTTGCTACTTGGATGCCTTTATTTCCAGACATTCTATGAAGGTAGAGCTAGGAAATTACAGAGATAGACAGATAGACACACAGGTAGATAGATATTGTGTATGTCTGTACATATATAAGACTGCATCCCATAGGCCTACAAGCCCAGCTTCAAGTCCGAAGAAAGAAACTGTAATCGGTAACAGAGGCATCAGTGGTTTAGTGGATGGGGGCACTTACCCGTCTGAAGCAAGGTCCTAGAGCGACACCCCGCTGTTTGCGGCAGACAGTGGGCAGGACGTGGTGGCAGTCTTCACCCCTAAAGGAAAGGGATATTATGGGTTATAGGGAATTAACATCAGGTGGCTCATTATTTACGGGGGAAACCAGTAGAGAGGTTTACCCTTCACCACCCCTTTGATGAAAAACCATCACCAGCTGAGGCTGGGGCAAGTAGTAGGAAAGTCAGTCATGTGTAGGGTACAGGTGAGACAGAGAGCACGAGAGCATCTTAAGTGACCTAACTGTGCAGTATTTGTATACCTATCTGAGTATATATCTATACACGCACACATAAATACACATAAATCTAATTTATTCATTTAAAAACCAGGAGCTCACACACAAACCTTCAATTCCAATCCACTAGTACAGAGTTTATTCTAGTCTTCTTCCTATTTGGAGCTTGACTATAGATTTGTCCAGCAGTGAGAGGCCTGGCTCCCATTGTCCTCAATATTCTTATTATTNCTAATTTATTCATTTAAAAACCAGGAGCTCACACACAAACCTTCAATTCCAATCCACTAGTACAGAGTTTATTCTAGTCTTCTTCCTATTTGGAGCTTGACTATAGATTTGTCCAGCAGTGAGAGGCCTGGCTCCCATTGTCCTCAATATTCTTATTATTTGATCTGTTCCCCTCTAACCAATCTCCCAACCATGCCAGCGAAACCCAATAAACCCTGTTGCTGCCAGCCACACTGGTTATAAAGGATGAATCCCATCCTCCCTAAGAAGGATCAAAACACCTTCATTTGTGATCTTACATTTGTTATGTGCAGAGAGATGTCCTCAAGCCCCAGAAAGGAATGATTTTTATAATCCAACATCCTGAAGTAGCTCCATCTTAAATGCTTAAAGATAATAGTGAAGGGTTCAGAAGATTCCTACGCAGCGTGCATATTCACATTAATGGTGCATTTTTCACATCCTTTAAAAAATGTGAATTACCAGACACATTGAATCTTAAATTGCTTATAGACATAAAATGTTTTCAGCTGGATGAACACCTTTGTATCTTAAAACCCTAGAAGACCCTGGGGGGAGCAATTTTCAAATCCACTCAGACATACTAACAGATGATTTTGCCCCTCACTAACTGCCTTTCTGATGTTGTTAATGGGAGGAAGGGTGGAGTTCAGCAGTGTCATTTAAATTCTAGACAAACATTGGAGTTATAATTCTATTGTGTAATATCATTGTCTAAAACATAAAGTGGTTCTCCTACTGGGAAGCAGAGACTGGATAGTGGTGGGATGCAAGCAGAGAGAAATTAGTGGATAAGAATGAATTTGGATGACTCTTCCAGGCAAAATTCTTTGGGCACATTTTTACTCTGTGGTCTCTGCATTAAAAAAACCAAACCAAACCAAAACAGTGTGTAAGTGTGTACATGTGCGTGTGTGCACATGTATGTGTGTATGGTTATCTTAGCTGTCTCAGTCCCTGGGCTGCTTAAACATTAATAACATTCCAAAAATGCAACAGATTTTGTTTTTGTTGCTATGGCGTATTCCAGGCATCTGGGGTGAGACAAGGAGAATGGAAACCTGAAAGCCTCCTGAAACTGTGGAAGGATGACAGTAACTTCTGGTAGCAGGAACCGGGTTTCATTTTCCCCTTCAGTTAGAAATGTTTGGAAATTAAAGGGAGGACATTCAAAAGGGGGAAAAAAAGCTCTGGTGACTACACACCACAGTTTTAGAAAAAGGAAGACGTACATCAGGACACAGAGGAAATGACATGGCAGATTTTGCAATAATTCTTTTTTTTTTTTTTTCACAAGGTCTAGATCTGTGGTGTGACTATAAAGCAAGTAGAATCTCTTTAACAGTATACAACTTAATTAAACATTCAAAGGAGTTGTACCCACTTCAAAGCGGCCACCCAGGGAGCCCATGCACAACATTACGGAGACTGTAATCTTTCAGAACATTTTGGAAACATCTTCTAGAATTGACTTCAGAGTCATTTAATGAGCCATATAAAATTTTAGGCTTGTGTCTATAGCAACGATTATTTTTTTTTCCCACCCAAACTAGAATTTCCAGCCATTTATTAGACACTTTCATTCTTCTCATTTGACTTTAAAAGACTTGGAATTTTCTTCAGAGATCACTCTCAAAAATCTTTTAATGCAATTCAAAGGATCATGTCATCAGTAATAAGTATGATACTAAGAACTACTTATTGGGATACCTGGGTTATGCAGATACTTAACATGCATTTTATCTGATCTTTTTTTCTCATTTGCCAATGAGGAAACTGAGGCTCAGGGGGAGATTAAGCAACTGGGTCAGGGTTACATAGCTAAAAAATGATGGAACTGGATTTGCACTCAGGTTACCTGTTTTTTAAACAAAGCTCAAGATTTTTGCCCTGTGCTACTAGAACCCTCCTGCCGAGGAGGCAGGTTTGATCCCTGGGTGGGGAAAATCCCCTGGAGGAGGACATGGCAACCCACCCCAGTATTCTTGCCTGGAGAATCCCAAGGAAGAGGAGCCTGGCAGGCACAAGTCAGACACGACGGAAGCGACTTAGCATGCAAGCTCATACACCTAAAGGAGCATTCCACTTTTCTTTGAGAATTGGCATTTTAGCCCTAGAAACATGTGGTGACCCCCACAGTGTTCATTTCAAAGGCACAATGCTCATCTGATTGTATCCATTCTAGTTTATTTGTTTAAAATCTGTCTCATTATTTTATTGTCACAGCTGACGTTTTTCTGTTATAAAGAAAATGTTTACAACTGAATGTATGCTAACGGGATGTTACCCACAAATGCTGATGGTAAATGTTAATTTTACCATTTAGAACAATGAGTCTCGGGAACTGGAGGTGGGGGCGGCAGATGGGAGCTCAGACTCCCACGTGCCGGCCCACCCACATCTCAGGGGGGCCGGGTTGTAGATATGGTTTGAAAACAAAGCAATGCTTTGTTCTGGTGCTTTTTTTTCTCCCCTGATACTTAACGCTGAATTTCAGAAAATGAAAGCAGGGCGTGCGATGTTTTAAAGTTCATCAAGTGGGAAAACGTTTGTTTGTTTGTTTAATGCAGGGATTTTAAATAAGTTTGCAAAAAAATACTATAAGAAGGAAAACACAATCTGCTTTAATATTTTAGAAATTTTTGCCTCGGTGCAAGAGAACACTGCCTGGTAAAAGCAAGAGGTAAGGAGGTCAAAGAAGACGCCCATTGTTCAATAATTCAAAGCAAACCCTCCTTATTATGCCTCTAAAAATCATTATTGTTCTGAGAGGGGAGCTGGGGAGAGGAGAAGCAGCCTCTGGGCACAGACGAAGATGGAGCAGTGTGTGAAGTTCCAGGAGCTGCAGACATTCAAACCTGCTCCCTCCTCTTGATTGAACCCTGGCTTGAGAGACAAATGCTCTTGAGCATCTGCTGTGAATGTCGGGGATTCTTTCTGAGCAGATTTGTAGCTGCCGTGTAAACAGCTGGGTTTATGAAATGGCCCCATTTGCACCAGCCTCTTGTTTGATGAAAGAATTTCAGTGTGTGGCCTTGTGCGGCTGAGAAGGTCAGGGTGGCTGATTGTTTGCTGGGTAAAATGCTGCATTTAGAAAGTATTGTGTCTTCAGGCACTTAAGTTTCCACTCTCCTTCTGAACCAGTATTTCCATCCCACCTTTCCTCTGTATTCCTCTTATTCTCAATTATTTGTGACTAGAAGGACGGTAAGATTCATGGTTTCCAGAAACCCTACCTGCTTTATTCACCCATGTCCTTTCAGGACATAGCATTGTATGTGGCACCTGGTAGGTACTCAGTGAATGAATAATCCAAAAACTCTTGGCTCTATCCTGCTCGGACTCTGAGCTGGTCATTATCCAAAGCTCATCTGAGTTCATTGGGTCAAATTCCAAAGAAAACAAGAGACTCAGTTTTCAATAATGCATTGGCAGTGTGCCATTGCCAGGCCCTTCTTGCTGCCATTTGGAAAGCAAGCTGCTGTTTACCCTGCCAGGCTTTTGGAAGGAAATTAGCACTTTGACATACCACCCTCAAAGGGACTACCAATCCCTTTTCTGCAAATGCAAAATCTGGATTTCTTATTGGGCTAAAATCTTAGGTTTAGCACCCTTGGGGCGGAAGCCAGGGGTGTGGGGTGGGGAGTGGGGAGTGAGCCCTGAAAAACAGGCATCAGCGTGGCCTGCGCAGCAGTTCTCTGGAGGGGGTCCTTGATTCAAGCCCAAGGGGTTAGCCGTGGGCTGGACTGGAGAAGGGATCAACCACAAACTGGGAATTGATACGTTGGGAGCAGAGGACACCAAAGCTGAAGAGAGGTCAGAACAGGCTAGAGGCCAGGTCCTGTACGGAGGAGGAAGCCTGCCTTCCAGTTGTACTTCCTGGACTATAAAATTGCCAGTACTCAGGGAGGATAGTCAAAGAAGAGAAGTCAAGGAAGCAGAACCCGGCCACTGGGATTAGCATGAGGGCATAGGACAGTGATGCTCGGTAGAACATTAAAATCATCTGGAGAGCTTTTGCAGTCCATGGATGTCAATCACACCCCTGCATGCTAAGTTACTTCAGTCATGTCTGACTGTTTGGGGCCACATAGACTGTAGCCCGCCGGTTCCTCTGTCCATGGGATTCTTTCGGCAAGAATACTGGAACGGGTTGCCATGCCCTCCTCCAGGGGATCTTCTTGACCCAGGGGTCGAACCCATGTCTCTTATGTCTCCTGCCTTGGGTTCTTTACCACTAGCACCACCTGGGAAGCCTATGGAGCATACCCCCACAGATCCTGATTTACTTGGTTGGAAGTGGGGCTCAAGTCTCAGTGGGTTTTAAAAGCTCCAGGTGATTCTAATGTACACTAGATGAAGCAAAAGTGAACAAAAAGCAAGAAGAATGTGCTTATCCATATAATTTCTTGTCTCACAACTGAGTCCTCTCACCTGCCTGCTGGTCCAACTCATCCCAGGGACTGTGACATTGTCCCAGCCTACTCCTAGTTCAGAGAAACTGAAGGAAGCTGATTTCCACAGATCAGGTGAGTGGGTTAATTGGGGCGGTCCCCTCCATTTTCTCCTTTGGACAGCAGACCATGTCCTAAATCAACTGAAGCCTTGCATCGTAAGCAGTGTGATGGAATTAACACATAAAACATTGGTTTAAATTCAGACTAGAGCTGCCAGTCACAAATTAAAATACAGGAGACTGAATCCAGAGTTAATTTCAAATAAACATTGAATAATCTTTTTAGTAGAAGTAGGCACCATGCAATATTTAGAACATATTTATACTAAAAAATTATTTATCTGCAATGCAAATTTAACAGGGCATCTTTTATTTTATCTGGCAAATCTACTTCAGACTCAAATGTTATATTTGAATTTAAGAGCATGAATAACTTTTTATAGTAAAATTGAAAAGATTGGGTTACTGTATATGAGTTGCTGCTGCTGCTGCTGCTGCTAAGTCGCTTCAGTCGTGTCCGACTCTATGCAACCCCACAGACGGCAGCCCATTGGGCTCTGTCATCCCTGGGATTCTCCAGGCAAGAACACTGGAGTGGGTTGCCATTTCCTTCTCCAATGCATGAAAGTGAAAAGTGAAAGTGAAGTCACTCAGTCGTGTCTGACTCAGCGACCCCATGGACTGCAGCCTACCAGGCTCCTCCATCCATGGGAGTTTCCGCAAGAGTACTGGAGTGGGAGGCCATTGCCTTCTCCGTATATGAGTTAGGCTATTGCAAGTGTCAAATTGCCAGAAGTGCCCACGTTTACAACCTGCTTTGCCAATGTAAGTAATAGGCCTCCTTTCACTCTCAAGAAGTGTCAAGTTTGAAGGATGAATTATGTGGTCATTGTATGCATGGTGACCCAGACTGAGAATACCTGTCTGTACTCAGGAAAATGAGGATTTTCCTTGGTTAGTCCCATAAAGGAGATGATCTTTGGTTTTCTTTCTGGAAGCCTGGACTGGCTATTTTTAAGCCTTATTGTGCCTTTCTGTTTCACTGATACTCTGGCTGGTAGAGGAGGAGGACCCAGACTATGTGGAGGCCTGTAGGAGGTGAAGATGACAAATTCCTTCACTACCACCAGCATGCCCTGCACCATGCCAGGGGTGGTAAGAGCTGCAAACCTGACTCTTCCTGGGTTGGGGAACCTCTTCTCACTTGCCCACCAGGTCTGAAGACTAAGGTAAGTAGCCATAAAGCTGCTTTTATTTTTTTTATTTATTTTTAAATGTATTTTATTATTATTATTTTTTGGCCACATCTCACAGCTTGTAGGATCTTAGTTCCCTGATCAGAGATCAAACATGGGCCCTTGGCAGTGAAAGCGCAGAGTCCTAACCACTGGATGGCCAGGGAATTCCCAAGCTGCTTCTATTTTCACCTTTAACTGGTGTCTTTATCTGCCCATAATGAAACATTTGTCTAGAGGAAAAAGAACATGTTCTCAATTCCACCTTTGGAGCTAGGAAATTAGTCTTTAACCGGATGAGAGCACTCAGCACTACACTAACTGCTATTCGTTTCATTCTGTTCCCCTGTCTGTGTCCCTCTAACTCTAGTGGCCTCATCATACATCACAACTAAGGCAGCTCCGAAGACTCAGCCCTGGGCCGTGGCCCTGATTCAGATATTTATCAGGCTGCCTCCTTGTGTGTGTGCGCGCCATCCATTACTGAACAGCACATATTCCCCAGAGGGCCTCAGCTTTATTCGCAGTTCCTGATGTTGCCTCAGGTTTTCTTGCTTGCTTTGATCACCAGACTTCTCCCATTCATCAGACTTGCCCCTGCCTCCATTGGTCCCCCTGCTTGACTTAGGGCTTTACAAATGAGCTACCGTGTTCTTGGAGCTGTAGGATGCCTAAGGTACACACTCTCTACTATCTTTGGTCATGTGGGATCCCTCAGGAAATTATACCTGAGACCCTGGGTAACCTATTCCCTATCTGTTATCTAATTGGGAGCAATATTCTGTCTGAGTGACAGCATTCCTAGCACAGCCATATAACTCCAGCACTGCAGGCCTAACCAACCTGGAAGTACCATATTTGGTCATATCTCTTCTCACCCGGAATAGCAGTCAGTTCAGTCTTTTCTCCACTTAGCCTACCTCTCCACAAACATTGCCAAGAATGCTTGGCTTGCTTTCCCAGTCCACACATCAGCTCCTGTATAGCTGCTTCCTGGAAAGAAATAACAACCCCGATGAGTGCTTGCAACTGATCTCCACACCTGCTGACCTCTGGACCCACGGAGTCCCCACCAGGGGAAGCTAACATGTAAGGCTGGTTTCTCTGCTGACATCTGGATGGGCTTGGAAGGCCAAAAGAAAAGAAAAACCCTATTTTTAATGATCAATTTGCTCAGATGGTAAAGAATCTTCCTATAATGCAGGAGACCCGGGTTCAATCCCTGGGTCAGGGAGATCCCCTGGAGTAGGAAATGGCAACCCACTTCAATATGCTTGTCTGGAGAATTCCATGGACAGAGGAGCGTGGTGGGTTACAGTCTATGGGGTTGCAGAGTCAGACACAACTGAGCAACTAGCACTTTCACTTCGCTTGTTATGACTAGACCCACTTGCTATTCTTTGACATGTTGGACCAATTTTTTCATCCTCCCATTGAGCCATTGGGGTGCCTACTACTTCTTACAGGCCAGGATGGACAATGACAGGGAAGGTCCTCCCAGAGGAGCCCCAGCCAGGCTGAGTCCCAACTAATTCCATATGGCCCGGCCCATGCAAAGCGCCTGCTCCGAGTTGCCAGACAGNCTCTCCTCTTTCACTTTCAAGAGGCTTTTTAGAGAAGCTCTATACAGTCAGCAAAAACAAGACCGGGAGCTGACTGTGGCTTAAATCATGAACTCCTTACTGCCAAATTCAGACTTAAATTGAATAAAGTAGGGAAAACCACTAGCTCATTCAGCTATGACCTAAATCAAATCCCTTATGATTATGCAGTAGAAATGAGAAATATATTTAAGGGACTAGATCTGATAGACAGAGTGCCTGATGAACTATGGGTGGAGGTTTGTGACGTTGTACAGAAGACAGGGATCAAGACCATCCCCACGAAAAAGAAATATCAACCATATAGAACTATAAAACAAAATGAGTTCATTAGTTGCTGGGAAGAGAAGAAATGTTTATTTCTTAGGGACTCTCATGTGTAGCTAAAAATTTAAATGACAAGTACTTATATCTAAATGTGACTTTTAGTGTTTCTTTTGTTATCGAGACATCCTAGGAGGAACATCTCTTATAAGAACTATGGAAATGCCATACTGGTCCCTGTGCAGTCTGGATCTTCAGTGACACTGGTTTTTCGACCTTGAATTACTTTAGATTCCACCTTAGACCCTGTCTAGCACCATGCCATCCAGGAACTGCTCCTATCCTAGGAAGATACCCATGGCTCTTACATGTCCAGTGTTTGTGAGTTTAATTTCCTGAGCCACCTGACTCGTCTGCTTCTTCCCTCTATCTTCTTTCAATCTCTTTCACATCTAGCCTGGCTGCTCTTATATTAATACTATTTTGGTTTTGCTCCTTCAGCTCTCCTCTTGGGGAGACAAAATAGCATGTGATTTCCAGTCTGCCACTTACCAACTGTTGGCAACTTGTTCAACCTCTCTGAGCTTCAATTTTCTCATTAATAATAATAATGTACCTTCTTATGTGGTTATTTTAAAGGCTAAAGGAGATAGATCATAGAAAGTGCTTAGCAAAGTGCCCAGAACATAGTAAGAAATCAATAAATGTCAGCCATTGTAACGACTATCTGCTGCTGCTGCTAAGCTGCTTCAGTTGTGTCTGACTCTGTGCGACCCCATAGACGGCAGCCCACTAGGCTCCACAGTCCCTGAGATTTTCCAGGCAAGAGTACTGGAGTGGGTTGCCATTGCCTTCTCTAAACTACTATCTAGCTTTCGTGATATGGCCAAAGGCTGAGCCATTCTTCAAGTCTCTTTTGTTTGACTTGACACATTCATGGATTGCTCTGATAGAATCCTTTCCAGGGCAGTCTAGCAACTTAATCTTTCTCTTCCTATCTTCCATGCACTTTTATACCCAGTCTTATCTCTGTGGTGAGGCCAGACACACGATTCTATACAGCAACAGGGGCAATCAGAATATGTCCTGGAAGTTCTCATCTACATGTGGAAGCAAGCAGCAGAGGCAAGTCTTACAATATCCCCTCATTATCATAAATGCCAAGTTTTGTTAAATCAAGACGCACATTTTCAGAACCTTTTATCGTAAATGTCAAACTGAAGATGAGCTAGTCTCGATCTTTCCAAGAATATCATCTAAGAAATTCTCAAAATGGGTGTATCAAGACACTTTGATAGGCAGCTGTGGTTTTAGCTTGTTATTGATTCCACTTATGAAATTTAAATCTGAAAAATAACCAGTGGAATTGGATAAAAACCCAGTATGAATTCCATGATCCAATGTGCATTTGGGGAAAACCTTATTGTGACTTGGGTTGGCCCTCACAAACTTTTGTCTTTGGAAAATCGCATGGTTTTATTCAGGGTCCATTTGCTCACTTTGGGGTAGAATGAAAGCCTCTTTGGCTTCCTGGTGGCTCAGTAGTAAAGAACCTGTCCGCCAAGCAGGAGACATGGGTTTGGTCCCTGGGCAAAGACGACCCCTTGGAGAAGGAAATGGCAATCAACTTCAGTATTCTTGCCTGGGAAATCCCACGGACAGAGGAGCTTGGTGGGCTACAATCCATGGGGTCATAAAGAGTCTGACATGACTTAGCAACTAAACAGCAGCAGCAGCGGAAAGCCTCTTTACATGTTATTTCCAAAAAAATTTTGCCATTGACCAACAAAGCATCCATGTCAAGTACAGGCCTCATGTGGCAGTTTTAAAGCATGGCTGTTTAGCACTATTTACAGTAGCTAAGCCATGGACACAACCTAAATGCGCACTAACAGACAAATGGATAATGAAGACATGGTGTATGTGTATGCAATGGAATATTACTCAGCCACATAAAAGGATGAACTATTGCCATTAGCAGCAACATGAATGAACCTAGAGATTATTATAGTAAGTGAAGTAAATCAGACAAAGGCAAATACCATATGACACCACTTGTAT
This sequence comes from Neotragus pygmaeus, assembly GCA_006410875.1. NCBI lineage: Eukaryota > Metazoa > Chordata > Mammalia > Artiodactyla > Bovidae > Neotragus > Neotragus pygmaeus. Next base: position 1,055,993 of record SJYV01041481.1, on the reverse strand, counting down.
GTGGAATCTAGAAAACAATACAAATAAATTTATTACAAAACAGAAACAGACTCACAGACATAGAAAACAAACCTATGGTTCAGTTCAGTTCAGTCACTCAGTGGTGCGACCCCATGGATCGCAGCATGCCAGGCCTCCCTGTCCATCACCAACTCCCGGAGTTCACATAGATTCACGTCCATCGAGTCAGTGATGCCATCCAGCCATCTCATCCTCTGTTGTCCCCTCTTCCTCCTGCCCCCAATTCCTCCTACCACCAGAGTCTTTTCCAGTGAGTCAACTGTTCTCATGAGGTGGCCAAAATACTGGAGTTTCAGCTTTAGCATCATTCCTTCCAAAGAAATCCCAGGGCTGATCTCCTTCAGAATGGACTGGTTGGATCTCCTTGCAGTCCAAGGGACTCTCAAGAGTCTTCTCCAACACCACAGTTCAAAAGCATCAATTCTTCTGTGCTCAGCTTTCTTCACAGTCCAACTCTCACATCCATACACCAAGGGGGAAAGAAGGAGGTGGAACCCCAGTGTCCCGCTCTCCNCAAGAGTCTTCTCCAACACCACAGTTCAAAAGCATCAATTCTTCGGTGCTCAGCTTTCTTCACAGTCCAACTCTCACATCCATACACCAAGGGGGAAAGAAGGAGGTGGAGGAATAAATTGGGAGACTGGGATTGACATATATACACTTCTGTATATAAAATAGATAACTTATAAGAAGCCACTGTATAGCACAAGGAACTATATTCAATATCTTATAATAACCTATAGCGGAAAAGAGTGTGAAAAAATGTTTAACTTGAATCATTTTGCCTTACACTTGAAACTAACACAATATTATTAATCAACTATACCTTAATTTTAAGAAGTTTCACTGTACATTCTGTTACATTCCACCCAATTGAGAGGTTGTATCTATGTAATATATCCTTTTTGCTTGAATCTTCAACAACAGAATATGGTGAGTTTTGAGTCAGGTGGGGGATAAGGTAAGCCAAAAGAGGTGTCTATGAGTGCAAATTTAAGAAAGCATGCACTCTCGAGTTTGTGCCAGTATGGGCACAAATACGTGATGCAAAAATCTTCATATGTTGCATCCATATATGCATCTTTACTGCAGACCTCCTTGTCTTTCCTTCCCTGGTGGCTCAGATGGTAAAGAATCTGCCTGCAGTGGGGGAGACCCAGGTTTGATTCCTGGGTTGGAAGATCCCCTGAAGAAGGGAATGGCTACCTACTTCAGTATTCTTGCCTAGAGAATTTCATGGACAGAGGAGCCTGGTGGGTTACAATCCATGGGATTGCAAAGAGTCGGATATGACTGAGTGACAAATACTTTCACTTTCCTTGTTTCTGAACATGTAAATTTTTTTCTTTCTAGGCTGCNGGAATGGCTACCTACTTCAGTATTCTTGCCTAGAGAATTTCATGGACAGAGGAGCCTGGTGGGTTACAATCCATGGGATTGCAAAGAGTCGGATATGACTGAGTGACAAATACTTTCACTTTCCTTGTTTCTGAACATGTAAATTTTTTTCTTTCTAGGCTGCTGAACAGACAACAGTGTCTGGGAAGTCACATATCTTGAGCCACTTCCTCTTCCACACAAACAGGATGACTAGGTATACTGCTCACTGCAGGACCCACTGGGAAGATTTTCCCTTTCCACTGTTTTTCAAGGCTATCGCTTCAAATATCCACAGTCTAGATGACCCATTCATTAGCCAGTCTCAGTCAAGTCTTTCACCTGGTCATGAGGGATCTCTCATAGGAGGAACCCAATGCAGTTACTAGGGGATGACGTGGGGGTCTATGTAGTCATGTAGCTATTTCATGCCATCAGATCTTGCTTGGGCTCACTCCCAGATATACCACTGTCAATGTACATAGACTTTGCTGGGCCAGTCTGACTTTGTGACCTGGTGAATGTGACAGAATCTAGCAATTAGCAGTTCCAGAATCATGGTCACCTGATGTCTCAGGGTCAAGGGTTCCATTGCTGCCAGGACCTAGTTATGTACCCAGAGCTGTTTCTCAAAGGACACGCAATTCTCTGATGTAGATGGCATGAATTTACTCCAGAATCTCAGAGATCTGCACTGTGACTATTTCTGGAGCTTGTCACAACTTCTCACTGCATCAAGGGAAAACATCTCTGACAACATAAGATCTGGTGAATCATGTGGCTAAAGTGAGCTGACTCATTAGAAAAGACCCTGATGCTGAGAAAGATTGAAGACAGGAGGAGAAGGGGACAACAGAAGATGAGATGGTTGAATGGCATCACCAACTCAATAGATATGGGTTTGAGCAAGCTCCGGGAGATGGTGAAGGACAGGGAAGCCTGGTGTGCTGCAGTCCATGGGGTCACAAAGAGCTGGACCTGGCTGAGTGACTGAACAACAAAAGTGGCAGTGTTGATAGCAGTAGGCCTGGACTTGGCTGCAGAGCCCTTTCCTGCTCTGGGCTCTGTTCAAAAGCTGGAAGCTGTTGGTGTCACCTGGAGCTGTTGGCTGGAGTAGCATTTCCAGGTGTGGAATGTAGGTCAGAATCCAAAGGGGCAGAACCAGAAGCTGTGCTTCCTTCTTTTTTTGGCAGGTGATACAAGATACAACAATTTGTCTATTTCACTGATTTTTCACTATTCTTTTTCTGCCTATTTCATAATAGAAAAAGTCCAGATCAATGAGTCTGCTAACAGTGGCTGGTGAGCTTCCCTAGTAACTCTGCATTGGTCTTCACTGTGGCCAAATTAGGCTCTCAGCAGTGGCAGTAGCCACATCAGTCTTGGTGGGAGGAAGTCCGTAATGTCGAGCCCGTGAGTAGCTTCTATCCTTGTTGTTGTGACTATTTTGGACACAAATTCATTAAGAACTGAGATCCAAGAATGGGTCAGTTTATCATTGTGACTTTGATAGCCTTCTCTGCACTGAACATACACAAGGGAAACAGGCATCCTCATTCTGTACCCACTTCGAGATGTCCATCCTTATACATCGTCCAGTCCTTCTGTCACCAGTCTTCCCTTCCTGTTCTTTCCTATTCTCTGATCATCCATCCAAGCTCTGTGAATCAGTCCCCACAGAGTAGATAACCAAATGTACTTCTTCCAGTTATTCCCACTAGAAGGATGCTCCTTTCCCGCTAACATACACTCAACTGGGGCAATCTGTTAGAGAGTCCACTTCTGGTTAACGTAGGCATATTGTGGTGTAGAGCCATTTGTAAAGCAGATCTGAGTTTTCCCTCCTTGGTCAGGGGATCACAATGAACTCCCCATGATGATGACATCATCATCACCAGGTGTGGCCTGAGGAAGAAGAGGCAATACCCTAGGACCAGGGACTGTGGGAGTCTAAGGCTCTGCTCACGTCACTAACCTGTGAAAATCTTCACGATCTTCCTGTCTCTTATGCCTTTCCACTTGATAATGGATTGCTCCTGAGCATACTCTAAACGTATAAAGTGCTGGACCAGGTATCATCCAGTTCACCATGGGGAGCTCAGTTTGTGTTGTTACTTTGTGTTGTCACTTGTACCAAATGTCTCTACCACAGCCAGCAACAAGCTAGCAATTATTTCTTGAAAAGAGAATTGTCGTCTGAAGAAACAAGCATAGTTTTACCCCACAACCTAAACTCCAGGAGTCTGCACTGTGATTCTCCTCTTAGAACTGCCAAAAGCAAGCATCCCTATTTGCCACTGATACTTTGAGTGTGGCTGGATCTGTTGGGTCATAAGACTAAAATTGCTGTGGAATCTCTCTCTCTCTTTTTTTTTTTTGGCTTTGAGCACAATTCAAAACTGGTTATTCTGTAAATGGGTTGCAGTAACACACCAAAATTAGGTACCTCTCATTGCCTCTAAAGCCCCTAAAGCTCCTGTGTTTTCATGATGTTTCTCTCCTACTCCATGACATGCATGAGTATAAGTAAGATATCTGAGGTGCTTGCTACTTTCTGCTTCTCGGGTCTAATTAGCTTGCCATCAATTAATGGAGCATCACAATTTACGCAGAATGTTAAGATGACTGAGATATCTCTGGCCTAGATTATTGCAGAAAGCAAGAAAGTTGATGTAACCTTGAGGCAAATCCTTGCCACTTGAAAGCAAACTGCTGCTGACAGGTCTTGTAAATTGATGGAGAGAAAAAAGCATTTACCAGATTGACAACTATATGTTAGGAGTCAGGGTCTGAGAAGATTTGCTCCAGACTGTAAACTGAATTGGAAAAACAATTGCGGAAAAGCACCTAATTGATTTATGCTAATCCAGAGTCATTCTCCAAAATTGAACTACCTTCTGCCCAGTCCAAATAGATGAATAACATGGAGGGTGTGACAGTAACCACCGGTGTCGCTAAACTTGAGTTTCCTCTAGGATGCAGTATTGGGTTTTGTTCACTACTCTCATTAGGAGAGGGTGCTCCAGTCGCTCTTCTTAGCTCTTCTTACTATAATAGCCATCACTCCATGGGTCAGGAAGCCAACGTGGCAATTCTCTCAGTGGCCTAGCGTGTCTCTTCCAATTACACATTCTGGAAATAACCATACAACGGGCCCATGAAACTCCTGGGCTCACTATGGTGTAGACTTAGGCCCGAATGTCTTATTTACTGACCTCCATAAATCCTTGGTGGACTGGTAGATTATAGTGGGTTTTTTGGGTCCTTGGGGATTAGCAACAATTTAGAAGACTATGTTAATTTCCTAGAGTTACTGTAATAAATTACCACAAACTTGGTGGCTTTAAAGAACAGAAACGTATTTCCTCATAGCTCTGGAAACCAGAAGTCTGAAATTAAGGGGTCGACGGGGCAACTTTCCTCTAAAAGCTCCAAATGAGAATCCTTTCTGTCCTCTTCCAGCTTCTGGAGGCTCCTATCGGCTTGTATGCTACATGCTAAGTTGCTTCAGTCGTGTCCGACTGTGACCCCATGGACTGCAGCCCACCAGGCTCCTCTGCCTGTGGGATTCTCCAGGAAAGAATACTGGAGTGGGGTGCCATTTCCTTCTCCAGGGGATCTTTCCTACCCACGGATTGGACCTGAGTCTCTTAAGTCTCCTGTATTGGTAGGTGGGTTCTTTACCAGTAGCACCACCTGGGAAGCCTTATTGGCTTGGGGCTGCATAACTCCAATATCTGCCTCCATCTTCATATGGCCTTTTTCCCCTTTCTCCTCTCTCATGAGGGCATTTTAATTGGATTTAAGTCCTACCCTGGTTCATTATTATCCTTATAATTTTATCTGCAAAGATGATATTTCCAAATAAGATCACATTCTGAGGTTCCAGGGGATCATTTGTGTTCAGCTAGTGTTCAGTAATTCCATAAAAACAAGGGATTTTTGCCTTTTCTCTGTATCCAGCAAGCCTAGTAGATGAATACAGACTCTTTGTGGAAGGCTTGTGGAAAGATCTGCAGTATATTTCTGTTGCAGTATTGGAATGTTCTTCTTCAAAATGACCCAATCTCTCTTTCACACAAGGGGCTGTGGGTCTATGAATTGGTTTAGATATGTGAACTGAGAGAGCATATGAGTTGATTCTGGAGGAACCAAATGCTAAATTACTGTTGCATATATCTAAAAGCCCCCTTTAGATAAAAATCTAAAAGAAATCAATGGACATGAGTTTGGGTAAACTCCAGGAATTGGTGATGGACAGTGCTGCAGTTCATGGGGTCGCAGAGAGTCGGACACGACTGAGTGACTGAACTGAACTGAGCCATTAGTTTGCAAAATTTTCCAGTGGTCTTTGCAATTAGCTCCTTTGGAATTTAAAGAATATAGTCAGAAAAAAAAAACCATAATAGCTATAACAACAATGAAAGGCAATGAAAAACAATAGAAACAAAAAACAAGGCAACCACAGTCTACAAGGCTTTACTATACTCTCCCACCCTGAGCTCCTAATTACTTATTCCTTTATCTTGATCAAACTATGAATTAAGGAGTATGCCAGCTGGGTATTTACTTAATAAATAATCAGTAAAATAACAATGGGGGGGTCTTCCCAGGTGATGCAGTGGTAAAGAATCTGCCTGTCTATGTAGAAGATGCAAGAGGTGTGGGTGTGATCCCTGGGTAGGGAAGAGCCCCTAAAGTATGGAATAGCAACCTGCTCCAGTATTCTTGCCTAGGAAATGCCATGGACAGAGGAGCCAGGCAGGTTATAGTCCATGGAGGGTCACAAAAGAGTTAGCCATGACTGAGCGTCTGAGCATGCACGTAAAACATCAATTGAGGGACAGCCCTGGTAGTTCAGTGGTAAGAGTCTGCCTTGCAATGCAGGGAACATGTGTTTAATCCCTGGAAGGGGAGCTAGGATTCCACATGCCATGGGGCAACTAAGCCTTCGGGCTGTAACTAGAGAGTCCATGAGCCGTGACAGAGGAGCCCCCATGCTGCAACTAAGACCCAATGCAACCAAATAAATTAATGATTTTAAAAAATCAATGGAATACATTGGCCATACGGTGTAAGTTAATGCAGATCTCCACAAGAGAATTTTTATATTACTGGTAAATACACAATTTGGTCATCCCCCTCCAAATGAGACAGTATCTCAGATGAAAAATTTAAGATATTCTTGTCCCATAAACAAATATTAAACAAATATCTAAAGAGTATTGACTTGAAGAGGGACTAAATTTTTAGCCTTCCTGAGGTGCCACCTATTTTGGTCTGTCCTGCCTGTCTTTGTCCGTATCATGGTCCTTAACTGGTTTCTCCATGTCTTAGCTATTATCAAAACTCCTTTGAGTTAATCTCTTTTCCATTTGGTGTCCTGATAAATGCTCATGGAGGATTTAAATAGCAGGTCTTAATATGTGGAACGGCTAAGTTGGTTTTCGAGGGCCCCTTCTTTCTCCACAGGGAAGATGGCAAACCTTTTAGAAGTGGTAAAACCTCTGCTGAGGCTAGAGATTTAAAGCCTTCTGTAAAAAGACTTCAAATGGGATTTTGGACTTGGTGGCTAATTCTTGAAGATTTCAATAATATCTCAAAACAAACAAACTTTCTAAACTATACAATGGAATACTGTTTTATTTCATCATAAAAAGAAAGAAATCCTGCCACTTGTTTCAACACGGATGGACCTCGAGGATATTGCTGTTATTCAGTTGCTAAGTCATGTCTGCCTCTTTGTGGCCCCATGGACTGCAACGCACCAGCCTTCCCTGTCCCTCACCATCTCCTGGAGTTTGCTCAAACTCATGTCCATTGAGTCGGTGATGCCATCCAACCATCTCATCCTCTGTCAACCCCCTCTCCTCCTGCCTTCAGTCTTTCCCAGCATCAGGGTCTTTTCTGATGAGTCGGCTCTTTGAATCAGGTAGCCAAAGTATTGGAACTTCAGCTTTAGCATCAATCCTTCCAATGAGTATTCAGGGTTGATTTCCTGTAGAATTGACTAGTTTGATCTTCTTGCGGTCCAAGGGATCCTGAATCTTCTCCAGCACCACAGTTTGAAAGCATCAATTCTTCAGTACTCAGCCTTCTCTATGGTCCGACTCTCATATCCATACATAATTCATAGAAAAACCATAGCTTTGACTATAGGGATTATGCTAAGGTATTAAGTATTATACTAAGTGAAATAAGTCAGATAGAGAAAGACAAATACTGTATGGTCTCACTTATATGTAGAATTTAAACAAACAAATGAAAAACCTAACTCATAAAAAGAGATGAGATTTGTGGTTACCAGAGGTAGCGGGTGAGGAGGAATTAAATGAAGGCAGTCAAAATGTACAAACTTTCAGTAATAAGACACCTAAGTACTGGGGATGTAATGTACAACATGATGACTCTGGTTGACACTGCTGTGTGGCATATTTGAGAATTACTGAGAGTAGATCCTAAAAGTTCTCATCACAAGGAATAGCAAATTTTTCTGGTAACTATATGAGGTGGTGGACATTAGCTGAACTTTTTGTGGTAATCACTTCACTGTCTTTGTGTGTGTGAAGGCATTATGCTGCACACCTTAAACTTATACAGTGCTGTATATTAATTATATCTTAATAAAACTGAGAAAATAGAAACACAATTTTATTTTAGCTGGCCCATCTGAAAGCATAAAGGAAAAAATAATAGACAGCTTTATTCAAGAGAGGGCCTACCTATAAGGCCAAAGTATCATGCATCTCGCAAATTTTCTGGGCCAGTTGGAAGTTAATGTGGACAGGTCAGGAATGGGAGACACAGAGGGACCTTTAGATTGAGGCCTGAACAGAGGAGAGTAATAGAAAGAACAGGGTCCCCCCAAGCCACTGCTATTAATAGGTGGGCATCAGTTCAGTTCAATAACTCAGTCCTCTCTGACTCTTTGCAGTCCCATGAATTGCAGCACACCAGGCCTCCCTGTCCATCACCAACTCCCGGAGTTCACTCAAACTCACGTCCATCAAGTCGGTGATGCCATCCAGCCATCTCATCCTCTGTCATCCCCTTTTCCTCCTGCCCCCAATCCCTCCCAGCATCAGAGTCTTTTCCAATGAGTCAACTCTTTGCATGAGGTGGCCAAAGAATTGGAGTTTCAGCTTCAGCATCAGTCCTTCCAATGAACACTCGGGACTGGTCTCCTTTAGGATGGACTGGTTGGATCTCCTTGCAGTTCAAGGGACTCTCAAGAGTCTTCTCCTACACCACAAATAGGTGGGTATGGACAACTATGAATACATAACACAGTGCCCAGACTGCGTTAAAACAAGTGGACAAGTGGTGTGCAAGGTCGAGTGGTGCAAGCAGTTCAGCCCAGGTGCAGACAATAAAGGGATGCCTTTTTTGTAGAGAATTTTAAAACATTTAAGTCTGTACTATTTGGAACCTTCACTTTTGCTGAAGGTCACATCTTTAACCCTGGAGAACTGCATGTTCCTGATTTGAAATGAACTAGGAGAGTACTCTTGCCTGAAAAATCCCATGGACGGAGGAGCCCGGTGGGATGTAGTCCATGGGGTCGCTAAGAGTCGGACACGACTGAGCGAATTCACTTTCACGCATTGGAGAAGGGAATGGCAACCTACTCCAATGTTCTTGCCTGGAGAATCCCAGGGACGGCGGAGCCTGGTGGGCTGCCGTCTATGGGACTGCACAGAGTCTAACGCGATTGAGGCAACTTAGCAGTAGCAGCAGCAGGATAGTATAATTCAAATCAGGAACATGCAGTTCTTCAGGGTAAAAGATGTGATTGACTGAAGCGACTTAGCAGCAGCAGCAGGATAGTATAATGATTGTAAAAGTCAAAGAAAGTGAACCTGAGTTACTGCAATACATCATTCCATGTGGTTTTTTGAGTGTTGATGTGTGCTTAACATGGATAATAATTAAACAGAGACTGAACTGGAAGGTATGTTATATTGGGAAGAAGACATTTCAGTTCATACATGAAATATGCTACTGATGTTTTTCTTTTATTGGCTGCCCTGGGTCTTCGTTGCTGTGAGGGCTTTTCTCTAGTTGTGGCGAGTGGGAACTATTCTGTAGCTGGGCTTCTCATTGCAGTGCAAGGGCTCTGGAGCGCACGGATTTCAGTAGTTGTGACTCGAGGACTCAGTAGTTTCGGTTCTTCGGCTCGAGAGCAGAAGCACAATAGTTGTGGCACACTGGTTTAGCTGCTCCAAGGCATGTGGGATCTTCCCAAACCAGGGGTTGAATCCATATCTCCTGCATTTTACTGAGTTTTGAATATTATGTTTAATATTAAAATTTATTTTACTTTCTTGATAATTACTTTAAAATTGAAGAATGATTCCAAGATAACAAATCACTCATGCAGAATAGAAAGCAAAAACTCATGACTCTCTTTAAGTACTCTATATTTTTCATTAAAGTAAGTAAACTATATGGGGGGTGGCGGGGTGCGGCAGGCTAAAAGTTTACACAAACAATGATAGGCAGTGATAACCTCAGCCAGGAGAGTTTTTTGTATGTCTGTGTTTTTGTGGATTTTTTGCATAAAGTCCAAGTAATGTTAAACAAGAAAAAAAGAATGAATCAAGAAAATAAAATATTGCATTCAAGTTATGATTTATTCAGTTCAGTTCAGTTCATTTCAGTCGCTCAGTCGTGTCTGACTCTTTGCAATCCCATGAATCACAGCACGCCAGGCCTCCCTGTCCATCACCAACTCCCAGAATTCACTCAAACTCACGTCCATTGAGTCGGTGATGCCATCCAGCCATTTCGTCCTCAGTTGTCCTTTTTTCCTGCTGCCCCCAATCCCTCCCAGCTTCAGGGTCTTCTCCAATGAGTCAACTCTTCACATGAGGTGGCCAAAGTACTGGAGTTTCTTAGTTGTGTAAATTCAATCTTTTGTAAACATTTCAGTTTTATCAATATTTACCTATTAGCTATTGGATGATTATGTACATAAAACATTAATATCTCAGACTATAACCAAATGATCAAAGTTCAAACTGCTAAGTTGATACATACACTATTGAATAAATAGTATGTCTTTTTCTTTTTTAGTACTGTACTTTTTATTTTATTTTTACCTTTTTAACTGAAATGGTTTATTTATATGTAATTCAGTAAAAGAACACTTTCACTGTCTGCAATTCTACTCTGGCCATTATATGTTCCATTTCACAAGTATTGCCAAAAATGTTTCATTGTATGAAGGAGGGGAGTGTTTAAAATGATCTCTTCTTGGCATTAAATATATTAGTTGGACATCAATTGGTAACATGGAAGCTCAATAATGGATACATGGGGGTTTATTTAACTATTTCCTCTCTGTTTCCCTCTTTCTTTGCCTGTCTCTCTCTCTGTGTGCTGTGCTCTGCTTAGTCACTCGGTCGTGTCCAACTCTGCAACCCCATGGCAATAGGGGGGTCAATCACATTTTTAACCCTGAAGAACTGCATGTTCCTGATTTGAATTATACTATCCTGCTGCTGCTACTGCTAAGTCACCTCAGTCGCATTCAACTCTGTGCAACCCCATAGACTGCCGTCAGGCTCCTCCATCCACGGGGATTCTCCAGGCAAGAATACTGGAGTGGGTTGCCATCTCCTTCTCCAGGAGATCCTCGCAACCCAAGGATCAAACCAAGGTCTCCCACATTGCAGGCAGATTCTTTACTGTCTGAGCCACCAGGGAAGCCCAAGAATACTAAGTGGGTAGCCTATCCCTTCTCCAGGAGATCTTCCTGACCCAGGGATTGAACCTGGTTCTCCTACATTGCAGGCGGATTCTTTACCAGCTGAGCCCCCTCCCCGCCCCCTCTCTATATATACATCTATACACGTATACAAAACATTCTATCATAAAAAGTTTTAAAAATTACAGAGACCAAATACAAGATATCACTTATCTGTATCTGGAGGGGTTAGAGGGTCAGGATTATAAATGTGGTTAAGAATGGGAAGAAAGAGTAAACAGAGACTGGACCTGAATAAATTCCTGGACAATCATCATTTAATACATCTATTAAAGTACAGTGAGTGTGAAGGTAGCTGCATTCAAAGGTTCAGGGTTGGAGCAGACTCAGGGAAATTCATAATTGTCAATACAAGCTTTTAACATGGTGAAAAAAGCTGTCAGATATTAATTATCAACGCATATCCCTTGGGATTCTGGGGACCCCTGGATGAGAGAATCAAGAATAGATGACATATTGCTATTTTCCTTTGTGTACTATACCCTAGAAGTTAATTTGGGTAAAGGGAGTAGCAATAATTGAGACTCACCAATAATACCAGGAGCTAAAGAGTTCTGATAGTAAATGATCTTCCTCTGGAGACTGATTCTATTAACATTATCTTTCATAATCACGGGAGTTATCAGATGCCAGTAAAGTAGAATTCTTCCATTTCTAAAACAAAGAAGAGCTAACGAGCTCAGAGTGAAGCCCAGTGCAGGCAACAATGCTGATTTCCACTTCCTTGCTTCCTCTCCGTTCAGCTATGCCCTGTGTGGTAATCCCCAAGAACTTGCTTTTGAAGAGCTGCTTGCTAAATTCAGGGTTTCCCACTGAGATCTATAGAAGTGCAGTTGTTTTGATGACAAAATGAGCTATTTGTAAATTTAATTTCAATTTAATAGGTTTCTGCTCTTGCTTCCTTAGAACCAGCTTTTTGACATTATCTTTTCTGACTTCACAGTAATCCGTTCCTCCATATCACTTCCAGTGGAAGGCAGTTGGGTAGTGCTTTAACCAGAAGTTTAAAGTGATGGTGGGAGAGAAGTCAAATTATGACAGAGTCCAGCAAACTCCTGAGGGTGGAGTAGCAGCTGTTCCTGTTCTAGCGGTCATTGGATGGCCCTCCGATGGAGATATTGCCCATGGAGATCTGCCCTCTCCTCTTCAGGGCCCTGGCTTCCTATTGAATAGACGGTCCTTGTATACACCTCTTTTTCTCTTCCTTCTCTTTTTTTGTTTTAAGACTTTTTCCTTTGGTGTGGACCATTTTTAAAGTTTTCATTGAATTTGTTACAGTATTGCCTCTGTTGTTTATGTTCTGGTGTTTTGGCTGTGAGGCATATGGAATCCTAGCTCACCGACCAGGGATCAAACGCACCACGAAGGTGAAGTCTTAACCACTGAACGACCAGTGAAGTCTCCTGTCTCTTACATTCCCCACCAGTTAGCACTCTGGTATTGAATTATAGAATTTAGAGGCTAAAAGGGCTTTAAAGCTAATTTAATCCAACCCTCTCATTTAACAGATGAAGAAACAGAAGTCCTGTGAGGTCGGGCAATTGGCCTGTGATATCTGAGCCAGAGCTGGGCCTAAAAATGAGGTTTTGCTTTTTTATCTAGTTCTTTTGCACAAAACTATGCTGTTGCCATGGTTCTGAAACTAGCAAGTCAGACCGATTTGAGGTGCTTATGGATGGATGAATGCACCACATCAAACAATAGCTCTCTCCATGAAAAGAGAACCTGGTTCATAATTGAAACCTCTGAACTACAAGGGGAGAAAGAAGTAGAAGGCTCTGGAGGCTGCCGCCCTGCCTGGGGATGGGCTGGCGCAGGAGATGTGGAGAGTGGGTGGACAGAGACTTGGGTGAGGCCCTGGCTCCACTGTGTCCCCCCAGAGGGATCATGTGGGAAGCCCTTTGGTTACGTGACACTGTTCTAGGCACCCTGCGGATTTTACATCATCCCAAGCTATAAATGGTTTTGCATTAAAGAAAAAAAAAAGATGAATTACAGGTCTCCCGCAGCCCACAAAAATATGCTCCACCCAAAAAGAAGCCCATAATTTGGCTGCATCCAGCTGGGTTAAACAAAATTGTAGCCAAGGTGGCCCTATATTGTCCTGAGAGGTGGCCTAGCATTAGCAGGAATGAAAGAAATGTAAAATTACTCACAATGGGCTAGATTTTCCCCATAGGGAAAGCTCTAATAGTTACACAGCAAGACCTTGGCATCAGCCAGGTAAAGTCTACTAGCTGCATGAAAATCACTGCCAAGCTATTGTTTGTAATTTTATAGCATCTTACATTTGCAAATTGCGTAGTGATGAATTGAGGCAATTTCTCCTAACAATTCTGAGTGGGAGGTTGAGAATTTTAACCCTTCTCTTACTAAGATGCAAAGATATTGAGACAAATACATGCATCAATCATAAAAATAGCTGGACTGTTTGTTTCGGCCATAGCCTGTGGTCTGTGACTTGACCTGCTTTAGGGTGGCTAAATGTTCCAGTTTCCCTGGGATGGGTTTCCCGGGCTGTGGGATTTTCAGTGCTAAAACTGGGACAATCTCGTCCAAACCAAGACAGTTGGTCACTCTACACACTGTGTTGAGTGTTGCCTGTGTTGTTGCTAATTCCTGACCATTTCTATCTGTATTTCTTAAATGAATATGGCTCTAGTTTTGCTCATCCTAATCTGTTTCATCTTGTCATGTTTTAGAAGGCAGAGTCTGAAACTGAATTTTTGTTGCCTTCTCCTGTTAGAATCCCTTAAAATAGTATTTACTAGATGACTGTCCAGTGTTGCTCCATTTAGGAAAGTCAGGCCTGCTGCTGACCTCGGAAATGTTTTTGGTATTACGGTGTCCAAAATGTGGCTTAAAGCAAAACACAAGTAAGAGAATATGATTTATTTTTCTAATAAGTAATCCAACTCAGACACCATTCTCTGTCTCCCTAGGCCCAAATGTCACACTTTATATCTGGTCGATTTCCTTTGACAGAACATTTAAGCTTATAAAATTCAGACAGACACCAGGATAGATATAGAGAAACAATGTACCTCTGGCAAAGAAACCCTCGAGTCAAAATTGGTCCCAACTAACACCACAGACTATTTTATCACCAGCCAAGAGGATAAGAAAGGTCCACGCCTGCCAACATTTTTATTCGTAGGATGTCATAAATTGGATAAAGCTTTCATTAGCATTACAAGATTAAAAACCCAGAAAGGTCTATGTAAGGCAATATAACCACTGACAGGACCCATTGATGTAAGGCCTTGGGAGAGACAGGTCAGTGGCAAAGTGAGCCCCAAACACTTGCAGGTTATAGCAGCAATGTAGATTGGCCGTTATCTGCAGAGTTCTGTTCCTGTTACATTCCATTTCTCCTTGGTGGGAGATAGTATGACCTCTTTAAAGAACGATGGGGAAGTTTGGGGGTACAAAAAGAAGAAATCAAATAGACACAGAATGGGATTGAGGGTCAGGTCAGAGAGACAGCTATCTTAGGTGCCAATTTCTAAAGAGCACTTTTAAGAATGAAGTAGAAATATGGTGCCAGATAATTTTAACCCAAGACTCCACATGTAACTGGTAAAATATCAAAATGACCTTACTTCAGTGAAGTCAGCCATATTCTCAAGTGTCAGCCCTCACCAGCAAGAAGTCATTTTGAAAGGCACGAAAGTCTTAGCCCACCTAGGATCCCTGTATTTCTTGATCTGCCCTATAGAAAGGCCTAATGTATTTCTCATGCCAAGTTTATGTTGCTCCAGAGAATACCTAAAGGATGATGCTGTGAAAGTGTTGCACTCAATATGTCAGCAAATTTGGAAAACTCAGCAGTGGCCACAGGACTGGAAAAGGTCAGTTTTCATTCCAATCCCAAAGAAAGGAAATGCCAAAGAATGCTCAAACTACCGCACAATTGCACTCATCTCACATGCTAGTAAAGTAATGCTCAAAATTCTCCAAGCCAGGCTTCAGCAATACGTGAACCATGAATTTCCAGATGTTCAAGCTGGTTTTAGAAAAGGCAGAGGAACCAGAGATCAAATTGCCAACATC
>SJYV01041481.1:1026730-1040693 GCA_006410875.1 Neotragus pygmaeus | reverse complement strand
TCCTACCCCTCTCGGTCATCAGAGAGCACCAAGCTGAGCTCCCTGTGCTATACAGCAGATTCCCATCAGCTATCTATTTCATACATGGTATTTACGTCAACCATAATCTCCCCACACATCCTACCCTCTCCTTCCTGCCCTGTGTTCACAAATCCTTCCGCTCTTGCCCCTCTACTTTCTGTTCTTAACAGCCATCAGTGATACTTTTAAAGCAGAGTGTGCCACTGCTAGTTACAATCCTGCAACGTCTCCATATTTCACTCAGAGTGAAAACCAAAGCCTTTACAATGGCTCACAAGACCTCCCAGGATCTCGCCTGTTCCCCAGCCCGCCTCCTCATGCCATTATCTCCCCAGACCTCCTCTGCTGGTTCTTCTCCTTCTGCTCACTCCACCCCTCCCATGCTGGCCTTGGACCAGCTGGCACCGCTTGGCACAAACCATCTGGACCTTGATTCAGCTTCAGGGGCTTTCACATTTTAGGGAACATTGGAATCCTCTGGAGGAGGATTGCTGGGCCCACCAGAGTTTCTGATGGGACCTGAAAATTTACCTTTCTAATAAGTTCCCAGATGTTAATGTTGTTCTGAGTGCAGACCACACTTTGAGGACCACTGTTCCAGCTATTCCTTCTGCCAGAAGCTCTTTCCCTGCATATCTCCTTGATTTACTCATTCATCTATTATAAGCCTTTACTCCAGTGTTACCTTCTCAGTGAAACCTACTCTGATCATTCTATTTTAAAAATATTTATCATTTGGCTTTGTTAGGTCTTCGTTGCTGTGCTTATGTTCTATAGTTGTGGCAGGGACATAGGTGCTCCACCGCACGTGGGATCTTCCCAGACCAGGGATCAAACCTGTGTCCCTGCAATGGAAGGCAGATTCTTAGCCACTGGACCACCAAGTGGTCCTTGACCACTCTATTTTATATCACCACTTGCTACCTCACCCCGGTCACTCATGATCCATCACCTTACCCTGCTCTACTCTCGTTCTGCAGCACTCATCACCTTCTAACATTCTGTGTAATTTATTAATACAAGCTCCTCAGGTAGTCACCTTTTAATTTGTTCATGGCTGTATCCCCAGTGCTTAGAACAGTGCCTGGCACATGATAGGGGCTCAGTGGATATTTGCTGCACAACTGAATACCTAATATTCCTGTCAATTACAAGGGTAAGAATTCTAATGTCTTCACAAGTTTCAAAAGAGACTTTTGTGGGGGACATCTGTTTCTATTTTCATGCTACTTCCTTTATACAAAATGTCTTCTTTCTCTCAATCTCTTCACCTTAAATCTACTCCTCTTTTTAGTCAGATCTATTTTCTACTTTCCAGTACAGTGGCAACTCAGCTGTTTCTAACTATTCTCACTAGTTTCCTGGGTGTTATTCTGGTGAATCCTGGTTATAAAGGCTCAGAAAACAGAGACCAGGTTCTGAATAAATGGCCAAGTTATAGCATCTGATAAATGCGTTGTTGGGTGATTGAACATTATTACAAAAGAATGTTTAATAAAACAATAGCTGTTATATTCACATGCAAATAAAAGTCAACAATTTACAAAGTTCTTTCACATTAAATTCTTTTAATTGTTACAAGAATTCTTTAGGTTACATATAAAAGTATAATTATGTTCCTTTGACATCTGGGGAAAGTGAATTTAGCTTAATTTAGGTTAAAATTCAGATAACAGAAGCCACCTCATCGGGATTAAATGAAGGCATGGAAGTTTCAAAATATGTTTCCCTTCTCTAAGAGATCTTAGGAAAGCTAATTACATATGCTAATTTTACTGAGTTCCTACAGTGTGCCAAAAGCTTAATAAATCTTCAGCTCTATGTCTCTAAATCTTTAACTACATTCTTGTAATGTGTTGTTTATTATTATTTTCTGATGCAGAACAAACTCCAAAAGATTAAATATCTTGCACAGTCACACAGCTAGCAAGTAATGGAGTCAGGATTTGAATTCAGCTCCAAAATCGTGATTTTTCTACTTCTGTAGAACACAGATTTTTTTGACTCAGCGTCCAAGTTTCTTCTGTGCATGACAACTAGTAACTGTTATTCTGCCCTGTGCTAATTATTAATTAAATTGTTAGTTTTTAAAATACATTTTATACCAGTTTCAAATAAATATTAATGCTAGTCCTCTTGGTTTAGCTACAGGGCATGAATCTTTTTTTAGTTTTTATTTCATTTTTAAAAAATTATATTTTTGGCCACATCCCGTGACATGTGGGATCTTAGTTCCCTGAACAGGGATCGAACCTCTGCCCCCTGCATTGGTAATGTGGAGTCTTAACCAGTGGGCCATCAGAGAAGTCCCCAGGGCATGAATCTTAATGGCTTCTGTCTGATGTGTGCTTTCCTTTGGCTTTTACACACCTAGAAAATTAAAGCTAAAACAGGCCTGGAAGTCATGTGTTTTATACTTTTGTTTCACAAATAGGAAAACTAAAGTCCAAAGAGGATAAATGAGTTGCTTAAAATGAAACCTATGGACAGAAGTAAATCCAAGATATGTTTTGCTCTGCGTGCAGACCTTTGTTCTACACAATGCTTTTCTGAAGGCTTTTGTGACAAACTGGATGGACATTGTTCCTCTTTGTGTGTAAAGCTGGTGGGCACACTCGGGTTGTCAGGTGGCAGCTGAAGCACCCTTCACGGCCTTGCCCTTTCCTCTTAACGGCAGCCTGCTGTCACAGGCAGGGCATGATGGTGAGCAGACCCAGATCTGCATCACGTGGCAAAACTCATGTGTGGAGAAATGATGGCTAGAAGCAGCCAAGGCGGGAACTTGTGCAGCGCCTAAAGATCCCAGCTCAGAGACCCATGAGGCGGCAGGGTCCAGCTTAACAATGGCTGAGAGCAGACCGTGCCTGCCTGAGGTCAGAGGCCAAAGTACCGCTCTTGGTGAGTGCAGGCTGTGAGATCACAGGCACAAGTCTTCAGTCTCCAAAAGATGTTTTCACATAAAAGGGAGATCCCAAGACCCTTTCAAACATCCCCAGAAGGCTTGCTGCAGCCTTTTGCTGGGAATGAACAGGAACACCGAATCCACAGCCACAGGGCTGAGAATATTTCTGTTAAGCAAGTCACTATGCTGACTATGCTTGAGGCTCAGATTTGTAGAGATTGAAATGAAGGCAGTGGAGGTGCCTCTTTCAGAGCAAGTCTTGGTGCTGGAAACAAAGCAAATGCCTAATGGGCCTAAAGTCCAAGATGGGAGTTTGCCCTTCTGCCTGCTCCTTAGAAGAAAAAAAAAATCCTGGAAAGGTTTCCAGCAAATTCTTTGACCTGTTCTCCAGTTAGTTCAAACTTTAACCACAATCTTGGGGTAGTTTTAAAAGCCATTTTCGTCTCCACTTCCGTATAACATTGATCATCTCAATAAAATAAGCTCTAAAAGCTACTTCACTAAACTATAACATATCAGTATTTCAACCTGAAGCCTTGAGGCTTGTCAGACATCCCCCCTGCACTGAACAGAAGCTCAACAAACATGTGATAAATCATTTCTTGAAAAATGACTGCCTCATTTGAACTGGGAGCTCTTTTTCAATCCCTTATAAGTTTGCCTCTTGTGCTCACCTATGCAAAACTCTGCTCAGTGCTGAGCTTGCAGTAGATATTTAGCCTGCACTTGTTGGCTGAGTGGATTATAGGAGCAGAGGAAGCAGAAATAATCTGCAGCCTTGTTCTGAAGGGGTCTCTCAGTATTCCCTTTGCTGTGTCTTCTGCCTAGCCCCTCAGGATCTCGCACCGTCACACACACACATTCACGCACACTCTCTTGCCATCTACCCTAGCTCTGGCACCACGGAGCACTTTTTCTTTATGGATTCACCCCAGGCTAGAGCCCTGCCAAACCCTTTCTTTCCAGGAACCATATGACTCTGTTCTGTTTCTGTAATGCAGCCAGAGTAGTGTGCCAACAAGCTCTGTGTGAGGTTGGGGCATATTCGTTCAAGCCACTCTATTAGAAAAATCCACCATCATGCTGTTCGCCCATTAATTAAATTGCCTTGTGTGGACGGAAGGGTGGGGAAAGGATCTGGGCAAGGGAAGGATCTGGGCAAGCTGTCTATTCCAGGTTTAAGTGAATTTATTATAAACTTTGACAAGTGATGGCAGTTTTTTTTCTTCTTTGAGATTGAAACCATTTTATGAGTAGATACTGGCTAAGAAATGTGATTATGTGATTTTCTTCTTCTATTGTATTATTCTTACTGTTATTCATTGTTTTGATGTCTTCAATAAAAGATGATCTTCCTTCAAAATAAAGTCTGACTCTTATTTCAGAATGATTGCAGGAAAGAGCCCTGGCCAAAGAACCAGTGGACCTGCTGCTTCAGAACCACTGAAGGTTCAGACCATTGACTTTACCTTCCTAAGGCAAGGTGTCTGCCCTGCCCACCTCGGGAGGTTCTTTGGAAGAGTCTTCTTGAACGCTCCTTGAAAAACTATTACGCTCCTTGAAAATCAATATTATTCTTCAGTATACTAAGGATGTGGCCCTTTGCTTCTTTTTAAGAGACTGCTGGGATTGGTAATGACCATTATTTTGTAAGAGGGACCAGAAACCAGGTCAACCATCTGGGAATCCTATGTAGAGAAGGTGGGAGGGAAGAAGGCGATGGGAAGAGAAGGAGGCATATTAGACTGCCCCCAAGTGGCAACTTGGGCATGAAGCCTGGATGGTGGTGGAAGAAGATGACCCTGCTAGATGGACCTGGAGTGAAAAAAGGAAACCAACTAAGAAGTCATGCTCATCCCTCATAAGAGCATTTAAATAGCATGAAGAAAAACAAAAAGCTATCATATCTCATGCAATTTGTCTCCAGCTCACTGACCGCCCTTTTAAGGCCTGCTACTTTATACACAGTTCGCTGCTCTGGTGAACACAATGAGGTGTTTACATTCCATTAAGAAACCTCAGAAAAACTAAATCTTGGGCCTTTAGAGTTAGCAGGAAAGCTCTTTAAAAGCTTCTCACAAGCTGTCATTTCACATTCAGAAAACCGTTAGGACCTCCTCCTTTGGAAATACATGTGATTCTTGAGCTTCTGATTTTAAACATGAATATTTTCTTACAGTGACCTTTACCCTCCAGAACAGATTTCCCATGCCTCAGTAGACAATGCAATCAACTTCTGAAATGTGGCTTGGATTTATAACAGTAAAGTGACGTATCTGATGGGAGGAAGATTGGAATCAGAAGGAGGTGGGGGAGTGGAAAAGTGGGATGAATAGGCATCCTGAATACTTAGAAATGCAGTGAGATTCACCGGGACTTTGGGCCTGGACCCTGAGAAGGTCCTTGCCAGTTGGGTGATGGAGCTATCAGGGGACCAGACTGGATCACAGTAGGAAACATCTCCTCTTCTGTCCTAATGCTTTCAAGAAATGGAGACAGGCAGACACCCCAAGAAGCATCCTGAAGGAGCAGGCAAAGGCAGCTAACTCTGGGGCGAAATGTTGAACTTGACTCCCAGCTCTGTCTCTAGCTGCGTGTGCTTGGACAGTCAGATAGGGGTGTCTTCAGTAGCCCTGAGAGCAAAATTTCAGATAATCCATATCAAATTCCACAAGTTAGCAAGACAAATACCTGCTTCTCTACCCAACAAACCCAATTTTACTAAATTTACGAGTTGAATGGGTCTTCCCAGTTCTCCTTGCAAAGGCGAAAGTAAGAATCTACAAATAGACGTAAAGAGTGTAGGCTTCAAATGCCAGCCCCACCGCCTACTTGCTGCTGCTGCTGCTGCTAAATTGCTTCAGTTGTGTACGATTCTGTGCGACCCCATAGATGGCAGGCAAGAACACTGGAGTGGGTTGCCGTTGCCTTCTCCACCTACTTGCTAGGTGGCCTCTTTTTGTCTCCTTAAGTCTCAGTTTCTTCATCTGAAAATGGGGAATAATAATAATTACTATCTCAGAAGTTAGTTGTGAGGATTAAATACTATGATTCATGAACATTTAACACGTTGCCTAGCACAGACTGTGTGCTCAGTCACTTAGTCATGTCTGATTCTTTGAGACACTATGGACTGCAGCAGGCCAAGCTCCTCTGCCCATGGGATTTTTTTTAGGCAAGAATATTGGAGTGGGTTGTCATTTCCTCTTACAGGGGATCTTCCCAAACCAGGGGCCAAACCTGTGTCTCTCTATGTCCCTTGCATTGCAGGTGTATTCTGCTGAACCATCAAAGAAGCCCCTACACAGAGTAGGCACTCAATAAATGGTAGCTGCTCAGAGGTTAAAGCATCTGCCTGGAATGCTGGAGACCTGGGTTTGATCTCTGGGTCGGGAAGATCCCCAGGAGAAGGAAATGGCAACCCACTCCAGTACTCTTGCTTGGAGAATCCCATGGAGGGAGGAGCCTGGTGGGCTACAGTCCATGGGGTCGCAAAGAGTCAGACACGAGTGAGCGACTTCACTCACTCACTCATAGTAATAATAATAATAGTTTTCATCCTTGATAGTGGAGACATGATATGATGACTAGTCAAGTTGAGGGAGACTGGGACATCGAAAACCTTACCAGTATAAAGGTGTAAATCAAGAAGCATTTCAGAATGTTTGACCTCCATTGTTCTTGCCTGGAGAATCCCAGGGGCGACGGAGTCTGGTGGGCTGCCGTCTATGTGGTCGCACAGAATCAGACACAACTGAAGCGACTTAGCAGCAGCAGCAGCAGCTCCTTTAAAAAATGGAATTAGTTACTTTTATTACTAATCACAATAGCATACATGAACAAAACAAAATTTGGATATTTTGCTAAGGCACAGAAATAACGATTGTTAGTTATTTTATATGCAACAATACTTAAATATATAAGTATGTATGTGTATATTTAAAAACAAAACTGAATTCATTCTGTATACAGTTTTATAATGTTTCATTTCATTCAAAATATGTTGTGAACATTGAGGTATTTGATGTTTTAATTTCAGCACACAATTTATTGATGAATATGCAATAATTTAATCAATGCTAGACTGTTGAATATTAGATAGATTTCAGTTTTTTTTAACTATTGTATATTATAATGCTTTTTTCTTAAGGATAAAAACTCCAGTAGAGAACAGCATGAATATTTTAAGGCTTTTATTCATGTACTAGATTTCCCATTACAGAAATGAATATTATAAAAGTGTTTGCCAACTTGATAGGTGAAAATGAGATCTCATTCATTATTTTGCACTTCTTGAATTTCTAGTGAATTTGAATATTTTAAATGTTTATTGGCCACATGTGTTTCTTTTTTGGTGGCTTCTCTTGTCATGTATTCTTCGCCCACTTCTTTGAGATGTTCCACTTTTTTTTCCTCTCAATTTGTAAGAGCCCTTGTCTGTGTGATATGAATCCTTTATCTACCATGTATGTTGTAGAGTTGGAAGGGGGACTTCCTTTTCTGCTTCTCCTGGTAAGTAAAGTTAAGTGGAAAAAGCAGAACTATATATATGTAGTATGGTAGTCATTTTATTTTTAAAAGCACATAAAAATGAAGAAAAATACTTATAAAACCCTATGAAAAAGTTAATAATTTTCTTTTTTGTACTTTTCTCCAAATCCAGCCCCCCCTTTTTTTTGCAATGAACATATCTAAATTATAATTGTTGTGTGCTTTTTTTCCCAATTAGACTGCAAATTCCTAGGGGACAGAGATACCTATACTTCACGACTGTTGACAACTGTCTGACAAATAAATACATCTGTGAATTAATATTTTTGTTCTATTTGACCATGAAAGCTTTATTCTCAGAGAAATTTTCTTGTTACTTCCACTGTGGTCTTGGTTGGTTGATCTGGAAAGCAGAGGAATTAATTAGTTTGTTAAGAGACTAATTTTAGAAGAAGGAGTCAGCAGGGCTCAGGATATATCTGTAGGAAGCAACCTTTCAGGATTTCAATTAACATCATCAGTTAACTCTCTCTCCTTGCTCCTCAAGCTCTCTCCGAGGCTTGCTCATGACATAGAGGAACCTACTGACACCAGCAAGATATAGGAATGTGCATGTCATCATCTCATTCATACACCATTGTTAGACAAAATCCCACTAAAATAAAATCTTTCTCTACTTTTTTAACAATTAAAAAAAACTAGTCTCTGTGGTCATTAATCATCTAATGGTGAAAAAGAATCAGGACTTTAGACTTGTGGATACAAGATTCCAGTAGCAGCGGGCAAAGAAATTGGTACTTGGGTAAGACACCGGGTAAGCACGCCCTCCTGGTTCTCCGTTGTTGGCATTTCCTTCAGAACACAGTAGATAAAAGGGGGATTTCTGGGATTGCTTTGCATCTAGATGTGCAGCACATGGCATCCCATCACGGTTCAGGAGGCACTGACAGCTATCGTAGGGGGCAGTCAGAGTTGGTTTCCACTGAGTTTCCTGCAAATGGGCAAAAGCAACTTTAAGTCATATAGCAAAGTAGCTGAGAAATGATATTTCATTTACTAAAGCTGGGGTTGCTGGTTGCTAGCGACATAGGATCAATTCTCCTAACGATTTTGCCTCAAATGAAAATGAGTTACAAGTCAAGCTCTTGGAGGATAACTTCCAAGTCAGGACAGTGAGCTATTGAGGGCTGAGTGCCCTTCGGTGCTTCAGGCAGTAAAGCAGGAAAATTTGTACATGGCTTTGCCTGGAAGCACTCTCTCTCCCAAATGACAGACTGTGGCCCTGGTAGAAAAGTGCTCCTCCGAATTCTTATTGATCAGCTTTCAGAGCAGAGTAAGGGAGGTGGGGCCAGTCAAAACTCAGACACCTTCAGAGGCAGGTGGGAACTCACCTAAGTGGTCCCTTCACACAGATGTAGCCTTGTTTGGGCTAAGTCACTTCAGTTGTGTTCAACACTTTGCCACTCTATGAGCTGTAGCCCTCCAGGCTCTTCTGTCCATGGGATTCTCCGGGGAAGAGTATTGGAGTGGGTTTCCATGTCCAGGGGATCTTTCCGACCCTGGGATTGAACCCACATGTTTTATGTCTCCTGCATAGGCATGTGAGTTCTTTACCACTAGCGTCACCTGGGACGTCCTTGTTTATCCACTTTCAATTCTGAAGACACCCAGTATGGTTCGATACTTCTGGTGCTTTCCTTGATATTTTTCCTCCTCCTTCTCCTATACCCACCCCTCAACGTCTCCCTCTGTATGACTTCCTGGAACATCCTCTCTTTCCTTATGTTGTTTGGGGAAAAATGTATTGTATGATCAAATAAATCACTGTGTTCAACCTGTATAATGAGTACAGCAGAAAAAGCCTTTTCTCTCTGGACAGAAGATACTTTAAAAAAATCTCACAGAAGATACTTTAAAAAAAAAAGTTCCAGGTAATTTGTCTTCTAAATACTTTTCTTCCACGGACAAAATTCTAAATGACAGTAAAAAAGAGAAATGGTTCATTTAGAAGACACAGTAATTGTGTAACAGTATTTTCTTAGGGTAATAATTAATGAACCCCTAATTGCTAAAGTTAAATCACATAAAATGGTAGATATTAAAATTAATTTAAAAAAAGAAGCTTTGCACATATCCCATTTTCCCCTAATAGCCACCTCTCCAAATCCCTTTAGCGCTGTAGGAAAAAACCCTGCAGTTTACAAAGCCGTTTTGCACTTATTTTCTCACTTGGTCATCACGTGCTAAAGTACCAGGGCAATTCCCCCTCATTTTCTAAATGAAGATGTCCAGACAAGTGAGGTGATTTGTTCAAGGTCACTCTTCTCAGCTTTGCTCACTGCTAGTTTTCTGCATATTCACAGCTCTGAGCAACCTTCTGTTGAAACAAGATGGAAAACCATGTATTACCCTTGGCACGATTGTGTGGCTAGGTTATACTTGGCTTCGCTTTGTACCAGGCACCCTTTGAAATGTGATTCTGAGCTGGGAAAAGGGTTATTTTAATACACACAAGTGAGGCTTAGTTGAATTTTTCCTAGTATGTGTCTATGACTAAGAGAACACAGTGTCTCCTTGACTGGCTCCTTCCACATTCGGTTAATGTTTGCTTTGCTAAAGTCATAAAGTGAGAAGTTCGTCTCCTTTCTAAATACCCTAGCAATGGATAGTAACCAGTTGGGGGAAAGGAGGTAGGTTAAAAAAACCATTTAAAAAAATTATAAATAAAGGAGAACATCTCATAAATTTGGAGTAACAGGCAGCTAATGTTCCTCAGCAGAAAATATGGGAACAATAAAACACCTTCAAAAGAAAATACCAGAGAAGCAAAAAATCTTCCTGTTTAGATCTTGGAGATGAAAGTTCCTTAGTTCCGTCTGGGGAACCCAAAACGACAACCCACCACCACTAAAACCTACTGGGAAATTCAGAAACACAGGATGGTACTCATCAGAAGTGAAGTCGCTCAGTCGTGTCCGACTCTTAGTGACCCCATGGACTGCAGCCTACCAGGCTCCTCTGTCCATGGGATTTTCCAGGCAAGAGTACTGAAGTGGGTTGCGGTTGAAACAGTACTCTAATTCTCAGGAAATGCACCTGAAGTCTCCGTCACCTCCCCCACAACAACTGCTGATGTGATATCATTAAGACAGTGATTTGTGTAGTAATGTTACCAGGATTAGTTTCCTCCAAGAGACATTTCCTGGCTCCAAATAGCTTCCAAGTATTTTAAAACAGCAGAGAAATTTGTGATCCATAATGACAAAGCCAAAACAATTGCTGACGCTGTGCTTAGTGATTGAGGGAAGGTCTTGCCAGGTTACTTTCAAGTTTTCCAAAGAATAGACTCCTGCACAACAGCATTAAATAAATGGAGGTTCTAGCAAACAAGGATGAGAATTTGGACAGAGTTCAAGTTCCTGTCGGGCTCAGGAATTCTCACCTCATCGGTGTCACTGGACACTGACGTCACAGGCTTATTTTCTATATTGAGAATTTGGGTCTCACTTTAATTTTGCAGTTTTTTTTTTTAAAGAAGAAAAATAATAACCTGTTATGTGGCCATTATTATGTGGAAGCTGCAAAGAAAACCCTGGGAGATGACTCATTGTCTCTTGAATGCTTCATCACATCCCTGCCCCCACACTTTTGCTCTTTGCTTAGTCCTTCTGACAGTGCCCTGACTCCCCTCCCCCACTCAGCCTGCCCTGAAGGCTAAGTGCCTGGGAGCCCCATCCTTGGCCTGAAGTCTTTCTTTTTTCCCAGGTCAGTGCTGTCTGCCTCTGAACTCTTGTAGCCTCCGCTGTCATCTGACACAATGACAACTTGGCATGGACTCTGTGAAAGGGATAATTATCTTTTATATCCCGTCTCTGCAAACAGACTCTTAAGTTCCCCTAGTGCAGGCAAATCTTTCTTTCTTCCCTTTCTTCTGTCACAAAAATGAACTTCCCTGCTAGCAGGCCTCAGAGCATGGAAGAAGCAGTGCAGGACTGTGCGCTCGGCTATGTCTGACGATTTGAGACCCTATGGATTGTAGCCCGCCAGTCTCTCCTGTTCATGGAATTTTCCAGGCAAGAACACTGAAGCAGGTTGCCATTTCCTCCTCCAGGGGATCTTTTGGACCCAGGGATCAAACCCATGTTTTCTGCATTGGCAGATGGATTCTTTATTACTGCACCACCTAGGAAGCCCAATTTTATACATAGTAGTGTACACATGCCAATCCAAATCTCCAAATTCATCCCACACCCTGCTTCCCGCCTTGGTGTCCATCCATGGACTTCCCTGAGCATCCCAGGTCCATCCACATGCACCAGGATTGAGTGCTGCACAGCACCATTCCATGGATTGGTACTCAAAACAATCTCTCAATCGGTTCATAAATCCTACTCTCTTGCTACTTGGACACAGGGCCTTTGGGAAGTTGAGCTGTCATTTCTCACCATTCCCTGGCTTAAAGTCTCTGTTGCACTGTGGATTCATGTGGTTCCAGCCTCTCAGAGCAAGGTTGGGAAGGAGAACCACAGTGTTTATTTTATAACTCGATCTGAATGTGTGCTCTCTCACTTCTGTGGCTGTTATGCCAACCAGTGGCAAGGACATAATTAAGAATTATGAGGATTCAAGAGGGCTCGGTGTTCTGGCTTAACAGAGTGCCAGGCTCAGCTCTAAGAAGGCCAAGGACACAAGAGGAAGAAAACACAGCACCGGGAGGGCCCTGCCTTCTCTCCAGCCGCTGGAGAACTCCTCTGAGGGACTCAGTGTGGGAGTCAGACATCCTGTTGTTCCCTTTTCTGTGGGCCTTGGGTCACCTGCTGCAAGAAGGAAGTGGAGCAAATGGATCCAAGTTCCTAATATGAAATGAAGCTCTTTCCATAGAAGAGCTGACAAAGCAGAGAAAAGAGGGAGGGGGAGGGACAGACAGCCAAAAGCTATCCAGACGAGCAAGTGAGGAAAAACAAGTCAGCAGAAAAGGGATCAGAGCCGATATGAAAGTTATCTCGGGAGAGGGAGGTCTTTGAGGGAGAGCTCTTGGGGAAAGGAGTCAAGTGCATGGAAGAAAATGTTAGGGAAATTTTCACCTGACTGTACAGAAAGCTTTGCTGAGTTAAGGGGTGAGTAATAGATCTGAATTCTGATGACCTAAGGAGTATGTGAAGAAGCAGGTTATGCTGAAAGACAGCAAAGGTCACAGCGACGAGCCTGAGCTTAGAGGAGATGGAACTGGGTTCACATTTAAGCTGTGTGTCTTTAGCCAAGCTACTATCTGTGAAACTCAGTTTCCTTATCGGTAAAACACGTGTGTGTCCCACAGTGCTGTTGAGAGGATTACATGAGATAATGTGAGCAGCGAGTAAAGTCCCTGGTACTTGATAAATGGTAGTTTCATCTCTATAAGGGATGGAACAGAAGAATGGGCTATTTCTTGATCTCCTTGGAGGCAACTCTGGCTTTGGGGCTCCCTGATGTTCAAGCTGGTTTTAGAAAAGGCAGAGGAACCAGAGATCAAATTGCCAACATCTGCTGGATCATGGAAAAAGCAAGAGAGTTCCAGAAGAACATCTATTTCTGCTTTATTGACTATGCCAAAGCCTTTGACTGTGTGGATCACAATCAACTGTGGAAAATTCTGAAAGAGATGGGAATATCAGACCACCTGAACTGCCTCTTGAGAAATCTGTATGCAGATCAGGAAGCAACAGTTAGAACTGGACATGGAACAACAGACTGGTTCCAAATAGGAAAAGGAGTACATCAAGGCTGTATATTGTTACCCTGCTTATTTAACTTATATGCGGAGTACATCATGAGAAACTCTGGACTGGAAGAAACACAAGCTGGAATCAAGATTGCCAGGAGAAATATCAATAACCTCAGATATNATTTCTGCTTTATTGACTATGCCAAAGCCTTTGACTGTGTGGATCACAATCAACTGTGGAAATTCTGAAATTGATGGGAATACCAGATCACCTGACCTGCCTCTTGAGAAACCTGTATGCAGGGCAGGAAGCAACAGTTAGAACAGAATATGGAACAACAGACTGGTTCCAAATAGGAAAAGGAATATGTCAAGGTTGTATACTGTCACCTTTCTTATTTAACTTTTATGCAGAGCATATCATGAGAAAAGCTGAGCTGGAAGAAGCACAAGCTGGAATCAAGATTGCCGGGAGAAATATCAGTCACCTCAGATATGCAGATGATGCCACCCTTATGCAGAAAGTGAAGAGGAACTTAAAAGCCTCTTGAGGAAAGTGAAAGAGGAGAGTGAAAAAGTTGGCTTAAAGCTCAACATTCAGAAAACGAAGATCATGGCATCCGGTCCCATCACTTCATGGCAAATAGATGGGGAAACAGTGGAAACAGTGTCAGACTTTAATTTTTTTGGCTCCAAAATCAGTGCAGATGGTTACTGCAACCATGAAATTAAAAGACGCTTACTCCTTGGAAGGAAAGTTATGACCAACCTAGATAGCATATTCAAAAGCAGAGACATTACTTTGCCAACAAAGGTCCATTTAGTCAAGGCTATGGTTTTTCCAG